>OU611755.1:2782986-2792986 GCA_914767535.2 Dunaliella primolecta | reverse complement strand
CTGCTTAGTCTTACTGTCGCGCCGCTCATTCCTGATGTAGTCAAGCTTGCTGAAAAGTCGCTCCTCCATGACAAAGCCGTGCACTTTTGCACCAATGCTACGTATGAGCTAGCTTCATGAACTCGCTGACCCTGGCGCTGAGGTCCACACAGGTACTCATGGTGGTGGTGATGGTGGTGCAGCTGCTGCTGCTGCTGCTCCTGCTGCTGCATTGGGTGCACTGCCTGCTGCTACTGCTGCTGCTGCTGTTTCTTTTGCTGGGACAAAGGAGGAGAGGGCTTGTCCCTAAGGCACCAGCCTTAGATTAATGGAGGCATGTCCTCTCTTTTTGTTTTTGCCTTTCTTCACGGAGCCTTTCGTACTTAATACAAAGGTGCAAGTGGCGACATGGGATGGTCCCCAAAACTCTTTGCGGCGCCCCGTGGCGATGAGGGGTGCTCCTAGGGTGCCCTCCTGGGCACCCCTCGCTGCCACCATTTGCAACACTGTGTTCCTAAAATGTGACGTGTTGCCTCTTATGAAAGCATTGAGACACACACACACACTCCTTGCTTACAAATCTGCCCTGAGGGAGCATTGGGGCTCAGGAAAGCACCCTGAGCAGCTCTCTCTAGCACGGCAGGCTGTACAAGTCATCCTAATGCCAACCATCGAATCCACACTTTTCTTTAGCACCCTGAGCACGAGTGCTCTCTTGCACCGCAGGCTGCTCCGCAGCTTCAGGCATACCGCATGCAAGCTTGTCCATCCATCTAATATTGTGTGTAAGGAATTTGTTGACTCGATCTCCTGTGACCAGTTCCGCAACAGCACCACAGGCACCCCTCCTGCAGTGCCCATGCCCACCCGCAGTGTAAAGCGAGAGCAAAAAAGGGATGCCTTTGTTCTGCAGGGCGCATTCATCCAGAGAAGTTGTGTTGTTGTCTGTCCAGGAGTATGATGTGACCGACGAGCCGGGGCTGACGGCCAAGCAACGCCTGGAGAGGCAACGCGCCCAGCTCAAGAAGCGCCTAGGTGGGGCACCTTGCGCAGTACGTGTGCGTGTGCGTGTGTGCGTGTGCGTGTGTGTGCCAAAAAGGTGGCGCGGGACGGTGTTTTCTAGCTCGAAAAAAGGGGTGCAAGAAAGGCTTTTGCCACAAGTTTTGGCTGCTTAGCAATGCACACCGAAAACCAGAGTGTCAAGTGCATCCTCTGAACTTCAGAGGAACCTGCGGCATAGCAAGCCACAGCAAGTAACTGGATCGCTTGGACTGGAGATGCTCCAGCGCGTGGCTTGGGTCTCCATCCCTGAAAGCCAGACCTAGGTCAACATCTGTCACGGACTCGTGTCATGTCCAGCTTCCTGTCTAATGGTGACCAGCTTGCACGTCACAAGGAGGTCACAAAAGGATGCAAGTCGCAATGTCATGAACATGCAATTCACAAGGACATCACAGGGATGCAAGTCGCGGTGTTGCAAAGGTGCAAGTCACAAGGATATCACAAGGATATCACAAGGAGGTCACAAAAGGATGCAAGTCGCAATGTCGCTAGGATGCAGGTCACAAGGTCATCACAAGGATACCAATGTGGTCTGCTTCATGAACGACATGGTCTTCTTTGTGGACAACAAAAGCAAAAGCCTTGTTCACATGAAAGTCACTGCGCAACGGTTACCTTGCGCTTGCTCGTGCAGGCTTTGAGTCAGGTGGCGAGGACCTAGGCAATCAGATGGACACCGACAACCTCATCAACGACGATGATCTAGACATTGAGATTAAGCGCACGCCTTCAGGGCTGTCAGGCAAGGGAGGGGCCGCAGCTGCTGGAGCATCGGCTGTACCCAAGCAGCAGCCAGCGGAGCTGCTGCAGAGTATGGAGGGCCTGAGTGCACGTGAGCGCAACCAAGCCAAGCGCAGGGCCAAGGCAATGGCGCGAGGGGAGGGGAGTGGGAGAGGTGAGGTGGGCATCAAAGAAAAGAGCACGAACAAAGAAAGGGAAGAAGGGAGAAAGGGAAAAGAGGTGAACAAGCGGGAGAGGTGAGGCGGGTTCTGAGATCTTGCATGCTCGATTGGTTTTCCTATATGATCACTGCTTCCTTGGAAGCATGATGTCAGGTGTAGCTGCCCGGCCAGAGACTGTGTGTGTAGCCGCGTGAGGAAGGGATAAGTGGTAAGAGATGAAGCTGCTTGTCAGCTTCACATCTGAAGCCATTGCCTAGACTGTGAGTGAAGAGCAAGTGATTTGAGCGGATAACGATGAGAGACTGCTCCATGCAGACAGCAAAGGCTATGCGTTAAGTACTGTAATCTGTCTGCCCTTGCAATAGATCAATGCATTATTTGCTATCTTGATACCTGAAGATGTGCATGCACATGGAGGCATGCAATAGCCCTCACACACGCACACGCACACGCACGCACGCACGCACACACACACTCACGCACACACACACGCGCACGCACGCACACACACACACACACACAGGCATTTCCGCCCCAAAGGTGCCTAAGGGTGGCTCTAAAGGCGGGGCGCAGGGCACCTCTGGTGCCCCTGCAGATGCCAGCTCAGGTGCTGCCTCAGCAGGTAAGCTCTTCCCCTTTGCTCGTACCCCCCCTGCCGCTGCAGATGCCAGCTCAGGTGCAGCCTCACCAGGAGCAGTAAGCCCTTCTCTTTTCCTCTTACTTTGATTTTAAGCCATCCTCTGCTGTTGGGATCATTCCCAAAGAAGCATGGACTGGTGTGACAAGGGGTCAGGGAGGTCTGCACCCCTGAACGCTCCTCCACAATTGAAAGATTTGGGGTTGTGGACCAGGTCATGGTGGGTTGTGCCTGAGCTTAAGAGTCAATTATCTGTTCACATCTTGTATGTCAAATTATGTAATCAAAGCAAGCACACCCAGATCCTCCATTCCAGCACTACCCACTTGACTATCATACACACAAGACACATGTACACACACACGACACACATACGCCTGCAAGTGTGTGCATGCGGGCAAGCCTTCACCGTGTAATGATTGCTCTTAAAAACAATTAGAGCTAGACCCTTGTTCAAGGGTCTTGGGTCCTTGCGTATCAGCCTGAAGCTTGGACCTGTTGCATCTCGTGCAGCAGCAGGTGGCTCAAGCGCTGGATCTCAAGGGCGAGCTCCCTCTGCTGAGCTTGCCGCAGAAGCGGCGGAGGCGGATGAGGCTGAGTGGGCGTGCGCTGTGGGGGGGGCCTGGCCCTTCCAGGGGCTGTGCGACCAGCTGTGTGTGGATGTGCTGGACGCAACTTGGGAGGTACGAGCCCTCCATTCCTTACATGCTCACTGGAACATGCCATGTTGTCACTCCTTTCTGGATGCCGCGTGGTCCCAGGTGTGCATGCACAAAAAAAAACACAGTTTCACATTGCACACTCACTTGCTCTAGAGGCTTTGCAGAGACTTGTTTGCGACAAGTACACGCAAGAGAGTGTGTGTGTGTGCAGTGTTTGTGTGCACGCTTGCACCATCCATATGAAGTGGAGCGTTTCTAAATTTGGTGTCGTTTTGGGCCTCCACTTTTACAAAGAGTACACTCACATGGACTGAACAGTTGGCGTTGATTGAATGTTGTCCGCAACGACTTTCATGCATATAGCACTGGGCAATGCTTTGATGTGAAAGAGGATGGTGCTTTTCACAGGTGCGCCATGGAGCTGCCACTGCGTTGCGTGAGGTGCTGCGGAGCCAAGCCAGCTGTGCTGCTGTGGAGGCGCCAGTGGCGGATGAAGTGTCAGGCTGGATCGTGCCTGGAGGCACAGGTGAGAGACATGCAAGCGTGTACCAAAAGAGACAGAAAATACTGCCGATTGAGGTGCTGTGGAACCAATCTGGTTGTGCCTGGAGGCACAGGTGAGATGTGCAAGGTATACAAGCACTGAAAATGCTGCCGCTGCATTGCGTGAGGTGCTGCACAGCCAAGCCGGCTGTGCTGCTGAAGAGCAGGCGATGAGGCGCATGGCTGGTTTGTGTCTCGAGGAACAGGTGAGGTTATCCCTTGAAGGTCAGAAGCTTCCGCTCCGATGCTCAATGGCGCTGGCTAGTCTGCGTGGGGGGCAATTGAAGCATGTGTGTGTGCACACGTGTGTGCGTGCGTGTGTGTTCGTGTGTGCATGTGTGTGCTTGTGCGTGTGTATGTGTGTGTATGTGTGTTTATGTTGTGTGTGTATGTGTGCAACGGCTGTCTGCAGGCTTGCTCGGCTCTAAATCCACACGCAATTTCTGGCTGATGTGATGCTAATGTGTAATGGAGGGAGCTCCATAGAAGTGACCAAGGCTTTCAATGCCAGGTTTGACAATCTACCACTCCTTGCACCGCTACACAGCGGGCAGCCCCCTCCTTCCTTGCGGCCACGTGGTTTGGTTGTTGGCGTCAGCTGATGAGCTCGCTGGATACTGAGCTTGTGCCGGGGCTGTCTGGGACGGTGCTTGGCCATTCTTGTTGGCAGTTTTCAATTGACGTGATGCCAGTGGGCAACCCTCTTGTCCCTTGCGGCTTTGTGATTTGCTTGACGGTTCAGCTGATGAGCTTGCTGGCAGCTGTGGCATGCGCTATGGCTGTCTGTGAGCATGCTCGGCCGTTATTTGTCAGCAATGCGCAGCTGGTGTGATGCTAGTGGCTGCACGCTCCTTTGCCTTGCAGCCATTTCATTTGCGGGGATGTCGCTATTGCCTGGCACTCTGCAGTGCACTGCCTTGCCTGTGCCTACAGTACACTACCTTGCCTGGCGCTCTGCAGTGCACTGCCTTACTTGAGCCTGCAATGCACTACCTTGCCTGGCGCTCTGCAGTGCGCTGCCTTACTTGAGCCTGCAATGCACTAACTTGCCTGGCGCTCTGCAGTGCGCTGCCTTACTTGAGCCTGCGGTGCACTGCCTCACTTGAATCTGCAGTGCACTACCTTACTTGAGAATGCGGCGCGCTGCCTTACTCAATCCTGCGATGCACTGCCTTGCTTGTGCCTGCAGTGCAATGCCTTGCCTGGCGCTCTGCAGTACACTGCCTTACCTGCGCCTGCGGTGCAACGCCTTGCCTACCGCTCTGTATTTCTGCCTTGCCTGGTGCGCTGCTGTACCCTACCTTGCCTGCGCCTGATTCTCCATCCCATGCAACGTCACACTGCAGGCAAGCGCAACTTGGGCGATGTCACCAGTGAAACTCTTGCAGCAGCAGTCGCGTCAAACAATCGCTGGCTGGAGGAGTGTGTGATGCTGCTGCTGTGCGTGCTGTCCTTGGACCGGTTTGCAGACTACGGATCAGACCAGGTGTGTGTCGTGTGTGTGTATTGTGTGTGTGTGTATGTGTGTGTGTGTGTGTGTGTGTGTGCTGTCCTTGGACCGGTTTGCAGACTACGGATCAGACCAGGTGTGTTTCGTGTGTGGATGTGTGTGTGTGTGTGCTGTCCTTGGACCGGTTTGCAGACTACGGATCAGACCAGGTGTGTTTCGTGTGTGGATGTGTGTGTGTGTGTGTGTGTGTGTGTGTGTGTGTGCTGTCCTTGGACCGGTTTGCAGACTACGGATCAGACCAGGTGTGCTTGTGTGTGTGTGTTGTGTGTGTATGTTGTGTGTGTGTGCATGTGCGTGTGTGTGCGTGTACGTGCGTGCATGTGTGTGTGCACATGCACGTTCAGTAAGAGGGGGACAGGGGCTTAAACGCACCAACTGGTGAATGTTCCTCGCTCAAGATGCAGGCAGGATCGCGTGCATATGTCAGAAGCTGTGTCAAACGTGTAAGTTATGTGTTGTTATATTTCTCTCTCAAGATGCAGGCAGGGTGCCTACATGCTTTGCACAGAGGCTTTATTTGGATCCAAATGTTGACCCCGCATGGAAAGCCAATCATTCTGACCTGGAATTGCCTGCAAGTCCACAATCATGGTTTTTTTGGGCCCATGCGTGCTGCAGATGATAGCACCTGTGAATGAGACAGCTGCCAGGCGCTCAGCGTGACTCCAACCCCCTTCAATCTGCCATTGACAGCCAACGAATTATTTTCATATTCGCATTGATGTGTTCATGTGTTCCGGCAGTGACAGCACCTGTGAGTGAGGCAGCTGCCAGATGCTCAGTGTGGCCCCGGCTCCCTTAAATCTGCCGTGACGATCAACATATTTTGTTAATTTCATTGCAATTATGCGTTCATGTGTGCCGCAGGTGACAGCACCTGTGAGGGAGACAGCTGCCCAGACGCTCGGCGTAACCCTGGCCCCCTTGAACCTGCCCTCCACAAACAACATCCTGCACCTGCTCACACAGCTACAAGGCCAGACAGAGTGGGATGTCAGGTGTGTATGAGAAGCTGAGCATTTTGTAAGGGTGTGAGAGAAGCTGAGCGTTTTGTAAGGGTGTGAGAGAAGCTGAGCGTTTTGTAAGGATGCGTGAGAAGCTGGGCATCGGAGGTGAGCGTGGAAGGCGCTGGGCATACCTGATGAGTGTGTTAGGAGCGGGGTGGGACTGCTTCATTAGCTGGCTTTGATGGAGGTGGACGTGTAAAGGGTATGCTTCTACTGTAAGTAGTGATCGAATGTTAGTATTGCTCATGGGAAGCCACCTTCAAAGTCGGCATCTAGTCTCATTTACAAAAAGTGGAAGCAAACCGTCGCTTCCATCATGTTCTTGATGCAACGAGACAGCACAGAAAACAGAGAACAGATCAAACATCGCTTGGTGATTTGGTGTGCAGTGGTAGGAAAGCAGCCTGGAACTTGCTCACTTACTTGCTAAATGGTAGGACCTGGCTGCCTTACTCTTTATCCTCCAGGACCCTTTGCTCACTTGGGTAGTTTGCAACCCTTTCAACTCCTTCATTTAAGCCGGGTTAGGCATGTAGATATGGCAGCTGCGATGGCTTGCAAAGCTGGTCGTGCGTTGCCAGCGGTACTATGACAAAATCGGTCATTCGCTTCAGTTGACCAGCAACACCTTGACAGGTTGCATCATTCACTTCAGTTGACCAGCAACACTTTGACAAATTGTGTCATCTGGCAACTTATGTCATTTGCTTCAGTTGACCAGCAACAACAATCTGACAAATTGTGTCATTGGACAAGCTGTGTCATTTGCATCAGTTGGCTGGCAACGCTTTGACAAATCATGTAATTTGGCAAATTGTGTCATTCGTTTCAGTTGACAGCGACACTTTGACGATTTGTGTTGTTTGACAAGTTGTGTCATTTGCTTCAGTTGATCAGCAACTTTTTGACGCGTTGTTGTTGGCTAGTAGGACCTCTGCCTGGCCTATTTGCATACGCAGGTATGGTGGCTACCTGGGACTGAAGTACATGCTAGCTGCGCGCTTAGACTTGGCGGCCCAGCTTCTGCCAGCTGCCCTGCCCTTCTTGCAAAGGGGCCTGGAGGTGAGGGGCTGTGTGTTGTTGTGCATGACGTTGAATTTTTTCCTGGAAGGTCGGAAGCTGCTGATAACGTCTGCGAAATCTCTTTTGTTTGCATAAGGGTGCCCAGCACTTGCATGCCTGATGGTTGCTCAGAAAAACTAAATGAATGGGTATAACACAGCACTTGATGAAAGGAATTGAAGAAGGGTAGAAAAACAGCACCTGCATGCCTAATGGCTGCCCTGAACCGCAGAGCCTAGCATGAGCTTAAAAATGCGTCTGGGTTCGGCAGAGTAAAAGTGGTGGGCTGCACATGTGGACATGCAAAGAGACTGACTCGGCATTCATGTTTGCCTGCACATGCACATGCACGCGCGAGGCACACACACTCACACACACATACACACACACTAACATGCAGGACCCCGATGACGATGTGCGTGCCGCCTCCGCAGACGCCCTTGTGCCTGTCGCGTCTGAGCTGCTCGCGCTGGGCCCTGGCCCTGCCCAAACCATTCGCTCCTTGCTTTGGGGCCTCCTGGCGGAGCTGGATGAGCTGTCCCCTGCTATTGCGAGCGTAGTGCAGCTGTTGTCACACCTGTACTCGCAGCCACCCCCACAGATTACCACTAGCACAACCAACGCCACCTCAGTGGCTGCAGCCGGTGTGGGTGCGGGTGGGGAGGTGGCTTTGAGTGGGGCGGCATCGAAGGAGCTGACGCACCAGCTGCCGCGGCTGTGGCCGTACCTGCGGCACGGCTTGAGTGAGTGCTCTGTCTTTGTTTTGGATGTGGTTTTGTTGCTCTGAAAGCTGGGACCTGATGGCCTGTTATGGCCATTGTTGTCGCTGTGGCCACACCTGCAGCACGGCCTGAGTGAGTACTCCGCCTTTGCCTTGGGTGTGGGCTCCGTTGCTCTGAGGGCGGGGTCCTGGTGATCTGCGTAGGTCATCTATGCGGCCGTTGCCCTGCTTGAGCTAGGAAGCATGGCCTGCATGGGAGGAGCAAGTTCCCAGCAGGGAAGTTTAAACCCTCGTGTACAGCCAAAAAATGATGAAGGATATGGTCTGCGCCCGAGGTCAGGTTGGATCCGAAAGCTGTTCAAAGCGTTTTGGGCAAATTGTAATGCATGAGTTGGTTGACAACAGCCATGCCCAGACAAAAAGCAACGAGGGAGAAAAGGGAGAGGGGGAAGGAGAGGAAGCCCCTTGCCTCACCTGCCATCACTGTCTCTGCTCACCCAAAGAGGAAGACCGGGTGGGGGGCCGGCTGTGAGCCAAATGCCTCAGGTCAGCAATATAAGTGCCTTCAGGACTCCATTGTATACACACGCAAGGCTGCTGTGTCGGCTGCTGTTTCTTTCTTCCTTTCAAAGGTGGTGCGTGGATGTCTGCAGCAACATGCATGAGGCGCCTGCTGACCGCAAGCAAACACGATTAATGCTGCCAACACACACATGCACACACACACATGCGCACACGCGCGCACACACACACACACTCACGACTGTCATTCTGTCTTCTCACAGGCGGCGTGCGCGTGTCCACAACGACGTGCATGGAGCGCCTGCTGGCTGCAAGCAAGCGTCAGGGGTGCACAGAGTGGCTGCAGACCCTGCTGCCTATGATGCTGCGCCTCATCTTCCAGCAGGTGCTGGTGGAGAATGACAGCCGGGTGCAGGTGGGTGGGTCTTAATTGGCCACTTGCACAGCTGGAGATATCATCCTCTAGCAGGATTGGCACAAGCAGACGGAGGCGCAGAGGTGGGAGCATGGCTTACCTGGGCAGTGTTGGTGGTAGAGAGGCATGCACACAGAGCTTATAGGGGAAGTAACAAAGAAAGATCGTTGGGGTGGCAAAATGTGCTGGCACTTAAGAGCACAGGACCTGAGTGAACACGCTCAAATTTCTTTTGGTTGGGGGTGGCACCAATGGCACCTTTGTTTACTGTCGCCATGTGCCGACAGTGCCCTCCATGCAACATTGCATTACGCCTGTGGCAATCTCTGCAGCACCTCTGTGGTACCTGCGGCACTTTTATTCACCGTTGCCATGTGCCAACCGTGCCCTCCATGCAACATTGCATTACGCCTGTGGCAACCTCTGCAGCACCTCTGTGGCACGCCTGTGGCACCTTTGTTCACTGTCACCATGTGCCAACCGTGCCCTCCATGCCACGTTGCATTGGACCTGTGGCAACCTCTGCAGCACCTCTGTGGCACGCCTGTGGCACTTTTATTCACTGTTGCCATGTGCCAACCGTGCCCTCCATGCAACATTGCATTACGCCTGTGGCAACCTCTGCAGCACCTCTGTGGCACGCCTGTGGCACCTTTGTTCACTGTTGCCATGTGCCAACCGTGCCCTCCATGCCACGTTGCATTGGACCTGTGGTACCTCTGCAGCACCTCTGTGGCACGCCTGTGGCACCTGCCTTGCTATCCATACAAAGCATCAAAGACGGAGTGGAAGGATGGCAAGGATCGCGGTGTCAATGGCACTGCATGCGTGCGTGTGTTTTCGTGTGTGCATGTGTGTCGCATGTGTGTGTTGCGTGTGTGTATGTGTGTGTGTCCGTAGCTGTGGATCAAGCACTTCATGTGGGAAGCGTCCTAAAGCTGGTGATGTCTCAGAGACCAGGGATCCGAGCGGATGGAT
>OU611755.1:2667986-2777986 GCA_914767535.2 Dunaliella primolecta | reverse complement strand
GCAGCAGCAGCTGCTGCAAGCCCTTGCGACTACTGCTAGCCTGCCCTTCTACCCGGCATCCTCCCACCACTACTCCGAGACTGACACATACTACAGCCAGATGCAGAGAGAGGCACTGGCGCTCATCAATGCATGCATGCAGGTGTGATTTTGTAGAAGACTCTTTCCGAGCATAGATTTCCGTGCCCACCAACATTTGGGTCCGACTCGAAGGGAGATTGATCGCAGATGATAAAGCCATGAACCGCAAGTGAAAAGTGCACTGAGAGGCATATAGGCAAAGGCTTGATGCAGAGAACCTTCTGTAAAGGATTTGAGGTCGATGAGACAGAATCAAATTGAGATCAGGGTCCAGGATACTCTGTTGCAAGGGTTTGAGGCATGTATTACATGTGCCAGATGCCATAGAGGAAGTGCAACGGAATATGCTTCCCAGATGCCAGATGCTTGAGGAGGAGCAAGCGCTCACGAATTGCTTGCATGCATGTCAATGCGTTGAAAACAGTGTGCTAGCAGCAGACGAACGTAGAGAGGAGCTGATAGGACAGCTGATAGATGACAGTAGTCCCGTAGCGCAGGATGCGAAGGGTGACTGATAGTGCAGAGGAGGGAGGGTGGACCTCCAGTGTGAGCTTTGACCTTATGTGTGCAAGGAGAGCTCACAAATTGGGCTGCTCGCATTGGAGAGCGGCCCTCCAATGTGATCTTGAAGCTTGTGTATGCAGAGGGAAGCTCTAAGACTCAAAATTCAAGGCATGTGCAACAGCCAAGTGAGTCTGCGTGTGGGTTCTATGTGCGCACTGATTGGGAACGCGGTTTGCTGTGAGGGTCATGTGTTTACACCTGTTTCAGACTTGTGATGCAACTCCCTGCATGCCCTTGCAGGCTGGCTGGCTCTTGCATACCCCGGGGGATCTGCCGGTTGATCAGCTCAATGCCGAGCACATCATGCAGCTCCTGTCCACCGTGCCAGACGCTGCTCAGGTATGTCCTTTGTTCTGGCTTGTTTCCCCTCCATGTATCCGTCAGTCCAAGTGTGCCAGGTGCTGCCGAGTAATGCTTTAGTGATCTTCGATGAGCCCCTGAGCACGTGAAGGTGATCCGTTCTGCCTCTGCTCAGAAGGGTCCCCATCATGCATGGCACAGCGTGTGCGTGTGCAGTTTCTTGGCTTGTGTTTGAAAAATGGCTGTGAAATGTTTTGCACCGCCTGCGCAAGATGCTGCACAAGCCTCGCTCAGTAAAATTTTTATAACTGCCTTCTTAGCTGGGGGAGGTATGCATACTTTCTGCATTTATTGAGTGCACTCACAATTGTCAACTTCTTGGTGCTTCAATGAAGCAGCATTGCCTTCTCAGCTGGGAAACTTACATACAATCTCAGCTTTAATCAAATCTCTATATAGAAATATTAAATTTTGACCTGGGCGCACAGGCTGCTTGCGCATGGAACAGAGAGATTAACATGCAAACAAAGACATAAGGTTTTGCTATGCTTTTCAGTTTTTTTCCTTCCGGCTCTGTTTCTGGCTTTCTCCTAGGCTTTGTCTAGTTTAGGCTTGAGGACCCTCTGGTGAGACCCTTGCTAGGGGGTTACAAGGGGAGGGTTGGCCTACAGCCCGAGACTCTGCCTGATCGGCTGCTGGTGAAATTATCATCCAGCGTCATACCCTTTGGTGAGACCCTTGCTAGCTTGCTGGTAAGGAATCCGTAATGCACGCGGCCTTCTGGCTGGCGTAGGATGTTCTTTTTGTTCCCCTTCTTTTTCTCTTCTAATGACAAGGCATGCCACCAAAGAGCAGGCGGTTCCTGAATGTGCATCTGCAGTGTGCCTGTCCTCAATGCACGCGGCCTTCCTCTGGCTGGCATGGACATGTTCGTTTTCCTTTTTCTTTTCTGCAGTACAGCATACCCTACCTGCTGCTAATGTCATTGATCCTGTAAGCTGGGTGCTATGCTCCATGCAAGCACTCCTGTGCTATTGGCATCAGATCTGTGGCGGAGTAGGTGCCAAATTGGAATCTATAGGTGCCTGTCTTCACTCTTTACCAGTTCACTGATCCTGGAAGCTGGGTGCCATGCTCCATGCAGGCACTCTTGCGCTATCGGCATCAGATCTGTGGCGGAGTGGGTGCCAGCTCAAAATTCCTACGTGCCTGTCTTCACACTTTTTTCCACACTTGTTTCCAATTTGTTCTCACATTCTTACTTTTCCGATGGATGGTAGATGCCCTGAAGTCCTCTTCTATGCAAGCTGAGTAGCTCAACGCCAGTGCCACTTTTATTCCTCAGTCAAAGCTCATGACTTGTGCTCTTCGTTATGCTGCTCAGGTGGATGGCCCCAAAGAGCGCCTGCACAGCATAGCCAGCAGCCTGCTGGTTTATGAGCAATACCTTCACCTCACCTCTCTTGCCTGCTGCGCTGCCGCGGTGGTGCACTGCGGGTGTTTGCCACCCAAGCTCAACCAAATTATCCAACCCCTCATGGCCGCTGTGAGTCTTTTTGGTAGTAGGATTGATTGAGCAGCAGTTGCTCCATCACTTTGTTTGATCATGCCACCCAAGCTCAACCAGATCCTCAAGTTCATCAAGGCCGCTGTTTATTTGTTTTGTAGCAGATATGATGAGCATCGTTTGCTTAAGCAGCTTCTTTTTTATTGTACCGCCCAATCGCGACCGGGTCATCAAGCTCGCTGTGTAATCATTGTGCTTTATGACCTTTGAGCAAAGCATTGCTCCAGCATTGTCTGATTGCGTTGTCCAAGCTCATCCAGATCCACCTGTCCCTCAGGGCAGTGGTGTGTGGGTTGCAAGGCAGGTTTGAAACAATATTGTGCCATTTTGCAAGAAGGTTTACAAGAAGGTTTACAAGAGGCAAGGTCGTGGCATTGATTCATGGTTTCTTTTCCCCCACCCAGCCTAGTCATCCAGCACTGGCCACAGCAAGGGCGCAGTGAGGCTTGCACCATGTAAGCATGTGGCTCAACTTTCAAACTGATTTTAGGCAAGATGAGGCTTGCACTGTGTAGGCATGTATCAGTATAGTTAAGGTGTGGTGAGCCTTGCACCATGTACGAATGTGGCTCAACTGTTAAGAAACAAGAGGCATACATGTGTAGGGGTTGGCGTTTGCTATGCGCACGCATCTCAACAGAGGTGTGAGTTCAGTCTTCAATAAGGACTGGATTTCACACTTCGTTAATTCCTGCAAGTGTCTACAGTGTGCCGGTGCTTTCCCAGAAGCTTGCACTGCTTACATTTGTCCTTATGTGCATTTATTTGCTGACAGGATGTCAAACATGATCACTTCCGATCAGCCACCTCCCCGTATTGCCCGCAGCCATGATGGAGTGCATTGTTTTACCTTGTGCTTTCTCCTTGTTTCTTCCACTGCGCGCGTCCACATGTGTCTGTTTTATTGGTGGATGCGCAGGTGCGTAAGGAGCCAGAGCCCGAGATCCAAGAAGTGTGCGCGAGTGCACTGGCAGAGCTCATTGCTGCCTGCACCACCCGCAGCCCCTCTCCCAATGACAAGCTAGTACGCAACGTTTGTGGCATGGCGTGTGGGGACCCTGCGCACACGCCTGTGGTCACTGTGCTGGACTTGAAGGGGCAGCACGATGCAGGTGTGCCTTTCCTTCTGTAGCGACAGGGCAGCACATTGCTTGTACTGGGGCAATGCAGGCTGAGCTCTCTTTTGCTGTAGTGACAGGGCAGTGCGATGCTTATTTGCCAGGGCAGCACAACGCTTGCCTTCTGTGCTGGATTTGAAGGGGCAGCACGATGCAGGTGTGCCTCTCTTTCTGTAGCGGCATGGCAGCACATTGCTTGTACTGGGGCAATGCAGGCTGAGCTCTCTTTTGCTGTAGTGACAGGGCAGTGCGATGCTTATTTGCCAGGGCAGCACAACGCTTGCCTTCTGTGCTGGATTTGAAGGGGCAGCACGATGCAGGTGTGCCTCTCTTTCTGTAGCGGCATGGCAGCACATTGCTTGTACTGGGGCAATTCAGGCTGAGCTCTCTTTTGCTGTAGTGACAGGGCAGTGCGATGCTTATTTGCCAGGGCAGCACAACGCTTGCCTTGGCAACAGGGCAGCGACATGCAGGTCGGACTCTCTCTTGCATTGGTGGTAGGGTAGTGCGGTGTCTTTAATGACAAAGTGGTACGGTGCTTGCCCAGCAATGGGGCAGGACAATGCAGGTTGACCTTTCCCTTGCTGTAGTGACACATGGTAGCATGATGCTTGAGAGACAGGGCAACACACAAGGCTTGTGTTAGCTAGGGGACAGCATGATGCAGGCGTGCCTTTCTCTTGCTTCACACCTGAACGTTTGCTTGGATGTGCAAATGGGTTTGAAAGAAACCCTAAAGAAAGATATTGCTGTCCATGGCTATCGTATTTGCATCGTTGATCAACATCATGGATCTTTCTGTCTAATGATTCCCTGCTAATGCACATTCTGCGCATCAAATGCAGAAGCTTTTTAACATATAAACTGCATCTGAGGCTCACACCTGTGATTGTACCTTTCATTCATGCGCAAGTTTGCTTGAGACACTGACTTGTCACACATGCGCATACATACACATACACACATCCTCTTGCTGGATATGCGACATGCATGCACGCAGATGCCCAGCTGCAAGACCGCCTGCAGTCCCACGCTTCCGCTGGCGCCACCACCTCTGGCATCACGCCCATGCACTCCATGAAGCGCCTACAGTCTCAGCCTTCCGTGGGGGCTCCATCCATGCCGCCCCCAAGCTCTTCTACTAAAGGTGCTGGCAGGGCCTCTGCCTCCGCTCTTGAGAAGCAGGGAAGCCAGCAGGTTGGCAAGGGGGATACTCCCGCTACTGCGGTGGCAGTGGCATCCTCTGCGGCGGCAACAGTGGAGTCTGCAGCTCAGGAGGTGTCCCCAGCTGCGCAGGTGGGTGTGGCAGTGTTGGGGTGTACAGGTTTGTGGGTGCGTGGGAGGGGGGCTGTGGGGCTGTGTGTGTCAAGGGGGGTATGGGTGTAGGTGTAGGCTAGCGGGTGTGCTCAATATTCATTTGTGCTGTTTTTGTCTTGCATGAGTCATGGCTGATTTATGAAAAAGCAGGTGTTCATAAAAGGCAGGAAAGACAGAAGAATAGATTGAGAAGCCGTCTGCACAAAGGAAAGGTTTCCTGGCTAGAAATCTAGCAAGGGTCTCTCCAAAAGTCTTGAGCCTTAATTAGACACAAATAGGTTGAGAGAAAGCCACAGCTAACGGGGACCTGGAAGCCAGTCAGCCATGCCCCTGGATGTCCAGAATCTCTCTCTCCCGGTCTTTGCTGCCGCACGCCCAGAACCCCCCCCCCCAGGATCCCGCAAGTGAAGAGCATGTCTGGTGTAAATGATGCTGATAAGTCTTTGGATGGCATGGCAACTTAATATGGATGCTAGATTCCGGGCTTTTTGTCCATGAAGCCTAAGTATGAAGGAAAATTAATTGTGGTGTGCAGGGCCTGCCGCTCCAACTACGATGATGTTTCACCATTTCATTTATGTTTGGGTTTCTCAAGCTGCAAGCCCGGAGCCTGGATGGTGCCAGCGTGCTGAGCAGCTGCGACCTCCAAATTGGTATACTGGGGTCAGTATCAGGGCAGAATCTGGATTCAACAATGGGAAGGGCGGCTTGATGCAGTGCAGGGGAGGCAGTGCTACTTAGGGAAACCAGGAAGGGCACATGTGAGAAATGTTTCCTGGGATTCCCGTGTCTTTTTCCAGAGGCTCGTTACAGCAGAGGCATCCATTGTGGGAAGGGACGAGCCAGTCCCGCCTGTGATACAGGCTGTATTGCAGAAGCTAAGCCATTCTTGCCTTTGTTAAAGACTGTATTGCAGAAGCTAAGCCAGTCCCGCCTGTGTGAAAGGCTGTACTGTAAGAAGGGACGAGCCAGTCCCGCCTCTGTTAAAGGCTGTATTGCAGAGCTAAGCCAGTCCCGCCTTTGTTAAAGGCTGCATCGCAGAAGCAAAGCCAGTCTTGCCTTTGTTAAAGACTGCATCGCAGAAGCTGAGGCGTACATGGTGCCTTTTGTTGTGCATCTCTCACATTGTTTGGTCTTCACATCCAAGAGCGATGGGATTCATGCTGTCCATTTCACCATGCAATTGTGGCGTGCAGAGTTAGCTGTGGCAATCAATGATCTTTGGATATTGTGTTGCGCTGGCTGGCAGGACGGCAAGCGTGGAGAGGGCATGTGCAAGGCTTGAGAAGTAGGATAGCTTTGTGGGGGCCTTGGCTGTGAAGGTGCATATTGTTGACCCACACTCTGCACCTGTACAGCAAAGGCCCTTGCAAAGCTCTACGACATCTGATATGCCATGCTGTGGGTACACCCTAATGCTTGATAATTGTCTTGTTTCTTACTTTTTTTTCTGCATTGCAGATGCTTTCAATTTCCACTTGCGCTGGAAAGAGTGCTTGCTTTAGATTTTGATTACATGCCCGCGACAAATCGTAGGTCCCTCGAAAGGAATGTAGTTGCTAAGACAGTAATAATCTGCATCTACCTGCACTGAATATAAAAGCTCAGGACCTTAAGAGGTTTCATGCACACTCTCATGCCCTGAATGCGCACGTGAATGCACACAACCCACTTCGTCTTCAATGCACACAATCCTTGCTGTGCACAGGCTGCTGTCCACAACCTTCATGCTTATTTGCACTGCTGCACTGTCCCTTGCCGGTGCTCTGTCTTGCGCTGTTTCCCATATGCCGCAGATTGTCTTCAATGCAATATTTGCTGCCTACAGGCTGCTGCTGTGGCGCGCTCTAGTGCAACTGCAGCGCTGGCCACTAACTAATCGTTGCAGTGCACATGCTGCTGCTGCGGTATGCTCTATTGCAATTGCAGCGCTGGCGACCAACTTGTCCTTGCAGTGCAGATGCTGCTGCTGTGGCCCGCTCTATTGTGACTGCAGCGCTGGCCACTAACTTGTCCTTGCAGTGTGCATGCTGCTGCTGTGGTTTCAATGCACACTGCCTCATCCTTGCTGCACACAGGCTGCTGCTGGCTGCTGCGGCTTCAAAGTACACTGCCTTATCCTTGCTCCTGCGCACAGGCTGCTGCTGTGGCGCGCTCTGGTGCAGCAGCTGTGCTGCGTGCGCTGTGCAAGCGCTTAGGAGGGGGCCTGTGGGCACAGTTGCCCATGCTGTGGGACCTTATTGCCAGCCCCTTGGCTGCTGTGCTCCAACAGCAACAGCAGCAGCAGCAGCAGCAGGCTGCAGAAAGTGGAAACCCAGGGGCCACCCCGTTTGGTGGTGCAGAGCCGGATGGGGTCGCAGTGGCAAGAGCCCAAGCCAGCGTGCATTCCCTGCAGGTGCGAGGGTTGCTGGTTGATTGCTTAGACATTAGGTGATACAGAGGTGGGGCCGCAGTGGCAGCTGCCCAAGCCAGCGTGCATTGCCTGCAGGTGTAAGGGTTTTTATTTGTATCCGTGGACATGCTTTGTGGCATGATTTGCAGAGGTTTTTAACTTGATAAGATCTAGGACGCGCCTTTCGGTGTTGGCGTGTGGGTGTGGTTGCGCATTGCCATATGCAGGACAGCTAGAAGCCCTCACACACTGATCGTGATCAAGTCATGCCAAAGATTGTACCAGGGTGTTTCATGTCAAAGAACTGATTTTTAGTGCACCCAACTTTTTGACCTTCCGATTTTTAGTGCACCCAATTTTTTCCTGATGTTTGGTGCACTGAGGGCCATTTAGGGTGTGGTACAGCAGCATTGCCCAGGAATTTGGGTTGCTGTCTCCTTCCGGTCTGACGTTCTTTTTCAGCATGTCCTGTTAAGCTGTATTCGCCTCACAGCCACAAAAGAAAAAGATGTACTTCATATGTGCCTTCACCTCAGCCTCAGCCAATGACTGGCTGCTTTTGCATGCTTCTGTTGATCTACTCAATCCACGTACCCTGCTTGTCTGCAGATCAGCGCCCTAAGGAACCCTTTTAAGGAGCCTGCTTCTTTGCAGAGCATGCCTTTCATAAGGCCCCATCAAGATGCCTGCTTGTCTGCAGATCATGAGGCTCAAGGGACCTCTTCTAGATGCCTACTCAGAACCCTTGCTGGAGCCTCTGCTTCCCTCCACTTCAACCGCAAATCACCATTCACTCCTCCTATGCATTCTGCCCATTCATAGGTCATCCTTCTACTGGGACCCCACCTACATTAGAAACACCACCCCACCTACATTAGAAACACCACCCCACCTACATTAGAAACACCACCCCACCTACATTAGAAACACCAGCATTTGCTCAAAACCTTGTTCCTATTCCCGCGAATCACTTTGCTCAAACCTGTGTACCCTGCCACCATGCAGGACATGGAGCCTGTGGGACCGCATCTGGATGCCAGCCTGGTACCCTCACTTGGATCCCTGCCTCATCCATTTTCACCGTCCACTCCCCCCCCCCCTGCACCCCGTCACGCTACAGGTCATGCAGCTTGTGGGACAACATCTGGATGCCAGCCTGGTGCCCTCACTCAGATCCCTGCCTCATCCATTACACCGTTCACTCCCCCCCCGCGCACCCTGTCACGCTACAGGTCATGCGGCTTGTGGGACCGCATCTGGATGCCAGCCTGGTGCCCTCCCTGGACTCCCTACTGCCCGCGCTGTGTGCATGCGTGCGTCATGCAGCACACCCTGTGCGCAAGATGGCATCAGCGAGCATGGCAGCCGTCGCAGATGCCTGGCTGTCTCAGCTGATGCCTCCGCTCCTACGAAATCTGGTGGGTTCTGTGCTGGGTTGTGTTTATGAATGTCATTTTCACTGCGCAATTTGGCAGGTGTCGCAGGTGCCTGGCTGTCTCTTGGCTGATGCTCCGCTCCTACAAAATCTGGTGGGCTCTGTGCTGGGTTGTGTTTACGCATGCCGCACTTACTGCCCTATTTGGCAGGCGTCGCAGGTGCCTGGCTGTCTCTTGGCTGGTGCCTCGGCTGCTGCGCAACCTGGTAGGCTCTGTGCTGGGCTGTGCCAGCAAGTGCCTCTGGTGCTGCGCAAAGTCATGGGTTGGTGGGTAGGGCTGAGTGGGTGTGAGAGAGCAGCTACGCGTGATTCTGCCTCAACTGATGCTCCTCGTGCTGCGCAAAGTCATGGGTTGGTGGGCAGGGCTGAGTGGGTGTGACAGAGCTGCTGCGTGTGAGTCTGCCTCAACTGATGCTCCTGGTGCTGCGCAAAGTCATGGGTTGGTGGGTAGGGCTGTGTGGGTGTGAGAAAGCGGCTGTGTGTGAGTCTGCCTCAACTGATGCCCCTGGTGCTGGGCAAAATGATGGGTCGTAGGTGGTTGGATGGCTATGCTATAGCAGCTGTATTTTTTAAGGCTGCCTCATCTGATACTTTTGGTGCCTCGCAAAATGAAGGGTGTGATGAGTTGGGCCAAGTGGCTTTCCTAGAGCACGTACATCATTTTAGGCTGCCTCAACCTAAACTCCTGGTGCTGCGCAAAATGATGGGTGGTTGGTGGGGCTGAGTGGGTGTGGGAGAGCAGCTACATCATTTGAGGCTGCCTCAGCTGATACCTCCCGTGCTGCTCAGGATAATGGTTTTCGAGTGGGGCCAGGCGCATGCGGGAGAGCAGCTGTGTGTGAAGCTGTCCAGGCTGATGCCCGTCATGCTCAGATATGTTATTGCGTGATGAGCGTGATCAGATTATGCCCAGGCTGATGCCCGTCATGGTCAGATGTGTCATTGCGTGATGAGCGTGATCAGATTATGCCCAGGCTTCTTGCCTATATGGTCAGATGTGTCTTTACAACATCTGACGAGCTGTGACTGCAGCTGTAAAGCACCTTGGCTCAATTGCCATGCTGCGTCACAGAGGTACCAACGCCCTTGAGCTGCCCGGCCATACCCTAGTCTAGTGTGCTGTGGATAGATCAGCGGTGTCGCACATTGCCGCTCAACTCACAGCACACCAGATCACGGTAAAGCTGGGCAGCTCAAGGGCGCTGGTGCAGCAATGCATGCCCAGCTCGGCCAGTGGTCGAGGGTGGGGCCAAACTCGCATTTGTGGAATCCAGGCTTCCTTTTGAAAGGCCAGGCCCGCACAGGCGGATTCGAAGTTGGGTGTGGTTATGGAGTGCCAACATGGACTTCGCTGCCATGATGCTTGATGAAACAAAGAATTGGTTTCAGCGCCTGAATTTACCACCATGGCCTGTTCCCGCGTTCAGTGGAGTGCCATGCGCGCATTGTGCACCCGACCACCCAAAACTTCATTGTTTTTGGAGTGCCATGCGTGCATTGCGCACCCGACCCAAAACTTCTTTGTTCTTGAAGTGCCATGCGCACACTGCGCACCCAACCCAAATTGGAGCAGGTGCTGCACTATTTTCGTGATGGCCACAAAACAGGATAAGTGAACTTCTCTTGGCTTATAAAGTAACCCTTGCCATGCGCCCTCACTAAGGAGCCATATGCCTTCACTGCCATGCCGTCCTAGCGTGCCATCATTTGCGTCCTAGCATGCCATCATTTGCGTGCTAGCGTGCCAACATTTGCGTCCTAGCGTGCCATCATTTGCGCACTGGCTGATTTAGTACCCTCTGCCATGCGCCCTATAGACAAGACAAAAAAAAGAAAGGACCATGCAAGCCAACTCCGGCTGTGTGCATTAAGGAAAGGCCATTTCATGGGCTAGCACTCTGTCGGCTTATTTAGTACCCTCCTGTCATGTGCCCTTTCATGGACAAGCGTGCAGTTGGCTAATTTGGTACCGCTCTGCCATATGCCCTCACAGGTCCCGCTGCTGCAGAGCTCAGATGCTGTCGCGCGCCTTGGAGGTGTGATTGGCGGCTCTGCGCTGGTGGAGGCCTTGGGCCCCAGGCTCGTGCCGTATGCCGTCCTGTTGGTGGTCCCCCTGCTGAGGTGCATGAGCGACCCGTCTCCTCCGGTGGGTACTCTTATTTCTTATTGATGAGCATGGCGTCGAGGTGCTGCAGATCACATGCTGGCTTAAGATCACACAGGCATATTTGGTCATTTTAAGGCTTGCCTAGATTAGTTTGTGTGTGTGTCTTGGTGCTGCAGGCTGCGCTGGCATGCAGCGGCTTGGTCTTTGTGGAAGCCAACAGCTCTGTTGTGCCTTTATACTGCATGTGACATTGTAGCACGCAGGTGTATTCGCGGGCATGATCACCCTTTTTTTTGTATGGCAAACATCCAGAGGGAAGCTAGATTCAAGAACAGAAAGAGGATGATGGGGACCAAAGGGTAGAGCCCTCTCCCACTTTCAAATGCTGATGGGCAATTCCAAACTGGCGCAGACCTTTCGCCATAGCCGCGCGCACACACACACACACACACACACACACACACACACACACACACACACACACACACACACACACACACACACACACACACACACACACACTTTGCTCCAAACCCTCCCAAACGAGGCATTACTTTACAAAGCATTGGAGAGGCTTTGTAAAAAAAACTATTGTCATGTCTCCTCAAATACTATGTTGAATTTACATGGTGCATTGTTCCAGACCGTGCAAAGGGAAATGTCCGGATTTTTGTTTTGGTTAAGCACCTGCTGCTCCTTGCTCTTGCTGAACCTCCCTCAGGCACACCCGCCATCATCCTCCCGCAACTTCAAGCCTCCTCCTTCCATTTTTTCAACCCTCCTGCAATTGCATGTACGCATCCAGGCCTCCAGCCGCGTTGGTGCGCTGGTGGTCCTGTACCTATTTGTCATATCGGTCCAACCACGCACTTGCTGCTGTTTGCTCTCGCTGCTCCTCCCTTTGCAGGTGCGTATCCAAGCCTCCAGCTGCTTTGGTGCGCTGGTGGCTCTGCTGCCGCTAGCACAGGGAGCGCCTACGCCTGCAGGCCTGGATGATGCTCAGATGCAGACGGTGCAGCAAGACACCGCGTTCCTCATGCAGGTGTGCATGTGTGTGTGCGCGCATGCTAAGTGTGATGGGGGGTGGAGGGGAGGAACAACGCACGGATGCAGACAATTCAGCAGACCACTGCATTCCTCATGCGGGTGTTGCATGCATGCTTACATGTGGCTGTTGGCGCAAGGGTGTGTGGGTGTGGGTGTGGGTGTGAATGTTCTCAATCTCTGATTACGCTCCTCTGCATGACACAAGTTTTGAGGAGTTCCTGCTCATCTGCCTATTCACACTTGAGTGTTGTCCTTTTTCTTTTGCCTGTTTCATCACACACATAAAATTCACACACACACTCAAATTCACACACACTCGCACACACACACATTCACACACACACACACACACACACACACACACACACACACACACACACACACACACATTCACACACACAACCTGCAGCTCCTCGACAACAAGAAGGCGGAGGACTACCAACTGCCCATGCCCATCGCAATCCAGCTGCGGCCCTACCAGCAGGAGGGCATCAACTGGCTGGCATTCTTGCGCCGCTTTGGCTTGCACGGCATCTTAGCAGATGATATGGTGTGTGTTAATACAAACTGCATGGTGTTTTGGCAGATGACATGGTATGTGTCAATACAAACTGCACGGCATCTTGGCAGATGACATGGTGTGAGTCGATACAAACTGCACAGCATCTTGGCAGATGACATGGTATGTGTCAATACAAACTGCATGGTATCTTCGCAGATGACAAAGTGCACTCTTCTTGGCATGCTGACGTGGCAGGTCACGCAGTGTGCTTTGGCCTGCACGGCACCTTGGCAGATGTTATGTTGTGTTATTCCAATCCACACCACCCAAGCTCTTATTCGTTAATTGCTCAGGCGAGCAACTTGATGCCTGTTATCCTCAATACATCACTACACAGGCAGACCATACATAGCACAAAGCAACGGAGGCCTCTTTAACAACTGACAGAAGCAGAGCGCACAATTTACAGAAGCGGAGCGCATAAAGCAGGGCAGGCCCATCTGCACATGCTTTCAAGAGTGTGCACAGTTGATCAAGAGTGTGCTTCGCAACCATGAAGGTGAACCAAAAGTTGCTCTCTGATTCTCGCGTGCAGGGTTTGGGCAAGACCCTCCAAGCAAGCTCTATAATGGCAGCAGCCCTGGTAGAACAGGTGGGTCAGCAAAATCTGAGTGCGTTTGTGTGTGAGCGTGTGTGCATTGGCCATGGTATCTCTGCTAGGATAAGCCAGAATGCTGGTACGCGTTGGCTGTCATGCTCTTATGGCATACATGAGCACCATCTGAGCGCAAGCAGTTTGAGCTGGTTATCTGTGGTAACCTTCCATAACTCTGCTTTGTGCGATTGGTTCAGGATATCTGGCCTCCTTCCAAGGGCGTGCAACCTAAAGGCCGGCAAAAATAAGCACAAGCATTCCATTGCTGCGTGCTTTCGCAAAAAATGCAGGCTTACAGGAACCATGACACCTTTGCGCGGCATATCTGAGTATCATCACACATAAACGTATGATTGGAGTTGTTCAAGTGCAGGCCCTAAAGCGCACGCTTCAAAATGTCCAGAGTGCGTGCTTCTAAGCGCAGGCTCAAGGGCGACAAGATGCAGGTCACCCCAACATGTGCCTTGTAGTGTATCCCTTCACGCCGGTGCAACATTGGGCGCACAGCTTCAATGGAAGCGATATGAATGATGATTAGATTGCAGGCTTAAGGCTGACGAGATGCGGGCCGCCCCAACGTGTGCCTTGTAATATGCCTCTCCGTGCTGGTGCAGTATTTAGCGCCCAACATCAATGGACGCCACATGAACGATGCTGAAATTGCGGGCTCAAGGCCGGCAAGATGCGGGCTGCCCCAACGTGTGCCTTGTAGTGTGCCCCTCCATGCTGGTGCAACATTGGGCGCACAACTTCAATGGGCGCCACATGAATGATGATGAGATTGCAGGCTCAAGGCTGATGAGACGCGGACCGCCACAACGTGTGCCTTGTAGTGTGCCCCTCCATGCTGGTGCAATATTTAGTGCCCAGCACCAATGGACGCCACATGAACGATGCTGAAATTGCAGGCTCAAGGCCGGCATGATGCGGGCCGCCCCAACGTGTGCCTTGTAGTGTGCCCCTCCACGCTGGTGCAACATTGGGCGCACGAAGTCAACAAGTTCATAGACAAATCGGCCCTGCGGCCGGTAGGGTATAGTGGGAACCCCCAGGAGCGCGCAAACCAACAGGTACGCAGAAAGAAAAAAGCCGCGGTTGCTCCTCCTCGTCCATTCTTTTCCATGTGCTGTATTTCATCAGTGCACAGCGAGGTTTTGGCGCTGTTACTCGGGGTGTATGCCCACAATTTTGTGCTGGGGCACAGTTGCAGACAGAAGCAATAACCTGCTTATGAGCATTTCCTTGCCGAGTGTTGCCTGGATGAGTGTTGCAAGAGGCATGAAGAGCGTGCATGCGTGTTCATTTGCATGGCGTTTGACACACTTCCGAGGCGCCCTCCAACATGCAAAAAGTACAGACAAAAGGCATTGTAGGACCAATTGGGGAGGACCTGATGCTTCCGACACCAATTTAGGCTTTAGGGTCTCAGTTTCAAGGATCAACGTGGGCTATGGTAGTCCTGGTTATATATTCCTGGCTACATTCCTGGCTATATATTCCTGGCTGTATTCCTGCTGCATGCGTCATGTTCCTCATAGGTAGCACAGCATGTGTCCATACCACCCTCTTTGCACATCTTATGCCTCACAGGCAAAGCTAGGCAAGATCTTTGGCCAAGACAGCAAGAGCCCGAACATGCTGGTCATATTCTTCTATCCTACCCCAACATGCTTTCACATGTTGCGTCTCACAGGCAAAGCTAGGCAAGAGCCTGGGCTGAGACAGTGGAATCCCCAACATGCTGGTCACTTCACTCCTCAGCATGCTTCTCATTGTCTTGTATCTCACAGGCAAAGCTAGACAAGACCCTAGGCCGAGATAGCAAGAGCCCCAACTTGCTGGTCATGTCTTACGAGCACCTGCGCGCTGACATTGAGTGGGTCAGCTCCCGGGAGTGGCTGTACTGCATCCTCGATGAGGGCCACACCATCAAGAGCCACAAGAGCAGGACGGCACAGGCCTGCAAGCGCGTCATTGCCTGCCATAGGTGCGCAGTGGTGTGTTAGCAGGATGGCACAGGCCTGCAAGCGTGGCATCGCCAGCCATAGGTGCATTATATGAATAGTGGGGTATAAGCAGGATGGCGCAGGCCTACAAGCGCATGTACTTTAGAAGGGGGGGTAGAAGCAGGGCGGCGCAGGCCTGCAAGCGCAAGTCATTGCCTACCATGGGTGTGCTTTATCAGTGCTGGGGTGTAAGCAAGATGGGACAGGCCTGAGAGTGTGTCTTGCCATATGTATGCGATGTCATTTATAGGTCTTACTTGTTTACTTACAGCTTGCTGGTGTGCTCGTCCTCATGTAGGATGTGTTGGGAGGGCTGTTTGCTCTCTCGTTTGCCTGTCGGAGGTGCGCGGTATCGTTGGTGGGGTGTACTTGTTTACAGCATGCTGGTGTTCATGCACACGTAGGATGCGATGAAGGGGCTTGTGAATTTTTAATGCCTGCATCCAATACGCTCCATTTTGCTTTTCCATAACTGCTTTGGTGGCTGCCAATTCGACATCACTTGGATTTGATAACTAATGAAAAACAGTGCTCCTAGAAAGCGTAGCAGGAACATAGCACTAGCTGCTGCTGCTGCTTCAAGCCATGAGCTGCTGCATCACTTTCACAAGAAGTGCTGCAATTGCTGGCAACACACGCACTGTTGAGTGGTGGTGCTATGTCTGATGACATGTTCACATACCAGAAGCTTCAGAACAGTGCACCTGCTGGAATGCAAATGCTTGTAGGTTGATACTTAGCGGAACGCCCATCCAAAACAATGTGCTGGAGCTCTGGTCGCTCTTTGATTTCTTGTTACCTGGCTTCCTTGGCCCGGAGCGAGAATTCTATGCCCGCTATGGCAAAGCCTTGCAGGTGAGGTACATAGATTGGGGGAACTGGTGAGGACTAGTGCATGCGTGTTTGTTGGAAAAAGGAAAATGTGAAACATAAATGCTTCACGCGTTCCGTATTTGATCTAGGTGGTGACCATTTTAAAACGTGTACCCTGTAAATGTAAGAGAACACATTGCCCATCTGAGGAGCATGGGACCGGTACAGAGGTGGACAGCTCCCCCCCAGAATAGGCTTTTTCTAAGTGCTCCCAAACCAGGCTTGCCAAGACCTGGGATTGTCAAGCTTGGTTCCATGTTTTCTGTAGCTCTGGAGCTTGAAGATCCTCGGTTTCAGCTAGGTATCTTGATAGGTATCTTGATCTTCAGCTAGGTATCAGCTAGGTAGCTTGAAGATCCTAGGTTTCAGCTAGGTATCTTGATAGGTATCTTGATCTTCAGCTAGGTATCAGCTAGGTAGCTTGAAGATCCTAGGTTTAAGCTAGGTATCTTGATAGGTATCTTGATCTTCAGCTAGGTATCAGCTAGGTAGCTTGAAGATCCTAGGTTTCAGCTAGGTATCTTGATAGGTATCTTGATCTTCAGCTAGGTATCAGCTAGGTAGCTTGAAGATCCTAGGTTTCAGCTAGGTATCTTGATAGGTATCTTGATCTTCAGCTAGGTATTAGCTAGGTAGCTTGAAGATCCTAGGTTTCAGCTAGGTATCTTGATAGGTAGCTTGATCTTCAGCTAGGTATCAGCTAGGTAGCTTGAAGATCCTAGGTTTCAGCTAGGTATCTTGATAGGTATCTTGATCTTCAGCTAGGTATCAGCTAGGTAGCTTGAAGATCCTAGGTTTCAGCTAGGTATCTTGATAGGTATCTTGATCTTCAGCTAGGTATCAGCTAGGTATCTTGATAGGTATGTTGATCTTCAGCTAGGTATCAGCTAGGTAGCTTGAAGATCCTAGGTTTCAGCTAGGTATCTTGATAGGTATCTTGATCTTCAGCTAGGTATCAGCTAGGTAGCTTGAAGATCCTAGGTTTCAGCTAGGTATCTTGATAGGTATCTTGATCTTCAGCTAGGTATCAGCTAGGTAGCTTGAAGATCCTAGGTTTCAGCTAGGTATCTTGATAGGTATCTTGATCTTCAGCTAGGTATCAGCTAGGTAGCTTGAAGATCCTAGGTTTCAGCTAGGTATCTTGATAGGTATCTTGATCTTCAGCTAGGTATCAGCTAGGTAGCTTGAAGATCCTCGGTTTCAGCTAGGTATCTTGATAGGTATCTTGATCTTCAGCTAGGTATCAGCTAGGTAGCTTGAAGATCCTTGGTTTCAGCTAGGAACATGACAATTCAGACTATGTGCAAACCCTAGTTTTCACAACCAAACGTCCATTCCAGATCACACACTGTATTAGGTTGTGTTGTTTGGAGTCCTTGTAAATGAATATCATTGCAAGAGGAATCCTGTGACAAGGCCCAGCGGCAGGCCAGCCAGGTACAGAGATGTAGCCATTTCCCTTTCAAGAAAGCACAAGGGGTGCCAAGCAGGTCAGTTTGTGACCACTTTTTCTGTATGTCCAGGATTGTAGCAAGGTGTGTGGATGAAAGTATTGAGTTTGGGAAGTGAAATTGGGTGGGTCTGTGGGTTGATTTTGAGTGCTCTGGGCCTTGAGAATGATATTTACAGATGAATTCATGAACCTTCTTGAGATGATGCTGATTGACATGGCAGGACTAAAGAAAAAGGAAAGAGCTCACCCATCGGTATAGGGAGCCATCCAACTTTGGGAATGTTGCTAAGCTGAGGAAGAGCAGGAGCCCTTCGCTGCTGGTGCTTTTGAATTTTTACGTCACCATCCTTTTGACACTGAATGAAAGAAAGAAGCCCTTGCCTTGAAACACCCATCTCATCATGGGGTGCATTACAGGCATACACTTAGCCCAAGATAGGAAGCATTACCTTACAACACCCATCCCATCATCGGGTGCATTGCAGGCAGCGCGCTACAGCAAAAAGGGCTCCCGAGAGGCAGAGATTGGTGTGCTGGCAGTGGATGCGCTGCACAAGCAGGTCATGCCATTCATTCTGCGGCGCACTAAAGCGCAGGTGCGTGCATGCGTACGTGTGCGCGCACGAGTGTGTTCGTGTGTGTGCCATTTATCATGCAGCACACTAAGGCGCAAGTGTTCGGGTTTTAAGGGGGTGAAGGTGGTTCAGTGGATGGAGGGGGTTAATGGTATTCTTTAAGCCTAATTCACTGCGTGGCATATGGAGGCGCTGCACATGTTTGGGTATCGATGTCATCACCTAATGCAAGTGGGTAAACAGGTTGTTTGGTTCTCGTGCTCATTTTGTTACGCACGTCTTGGCATGCGTTTAGTTGTGAATTGGTCTAATCTGGCTGGAATCTGCAGTGATTTGATTGTAGCTGAATTTCACCTGCTTCAACAAAACAAGCTCTCAGAGGTGATAGTGCCTTGTTTAAGGGTGTGCCTGCGGAATCTCACAGAAAATGCATGATTAATAGTGCTTCAGTACCCCTGTGTGCTCACTACTGAAAGCGTAAGCAAGTACTTGCTTAAATGCTTCTGTAAGGAAAGCAGACCGTGTTGCTGTGCTTGGGGCTTCTTCTCATGATCTAATTTTCATTGCGGTTACCTTCCTACTTTTTCCTTTCATACTACATTCCTCAAAGTTCTTGAAATTGCTCTGGATGACAACCTATGCTGCCAAATTGTGTCTGTCTCCAGGTGTTGGCAGACCTGCCTCCCAAAATCATCCAGGATGTGCACTGCCAGATGTCACCTCTGCAGCGCGCACTTTATGAGGACTTCAAAGAGAGTCAGGTGAGCTGGTCTCACCCTGCAGAAAAAAAAAGAGGAGAGATTGCAGAACCAACCCCAATACCGAAGGAGGAGGAGGATACAGAGGTGTGCTACAGCATCCCTGTGTGTGCTTGTTGTTGTAGCACTCGGTCAAATTTCCTGAAGAGCAAGCACGAGGGGACGAGAGTGATGAAAGGCTTGCGTGCTTGATTGGGAAGTTGACAGGTGCTTGGTCAAGAGTGGAGGAGGTGCATTGAAAGTGAAGGTGCTTGGTAAAAAGTGGTGCATGGAAAATTAAGGTGCATTGATAATGAAGGTGCTTGGTAAAGAGTGGTGCATGAAAAATTAAGGTGCATGGAAAATGAAGATGCATTGAAAAATAAGAAAGAGAGGTGCAGCACAAAATGGCAAGCGTATGTGCTCAGCTTGGAAGTCCACAGGTGCTCAGTTGAAGCTGAGAGGCACAACATAATGATGAGTGACGCAGCACAGCATGTTAAGCGCGCGTGCTCAGCTGAGTTTGAGAGTTGCAGCACAGTAATGGTGGGCTTGTGTGCTCAGCTGAAATTAAAGTGGTGACGTGACTTGCTCTGTAGCGGGCTTGGAGCGAGGCCTGCCTGGTTGCTGGGCCTAATTCAAATGCTGAGCCTTTTGCTCGCCTTATGCTTTGAACCGTGTCTGAGTTCAGATAGGGTCTGCCATGCCTACTGAACCTTGTTCAAACCGTTTGTACAGTTTTAGGCAAGGGGATCTCTTTTTTCTTACATTGCATAGGGCTCTTACAGCTTGCGTACCCACGCAGCTTGCCAAAGTTAAAAAAAATGACGAGCAATTCACAATGTTTCGCATTGCAAACATACTTGCAGGCTTCTGGCGAAGCAGCCTCTGTCCTATCCTCAGGAGCAGCCAATGCAGAGGACACCAAAGGCAACATGCACGTGTTCCAGGTGTGAGGTGCATGCTTCCAGAGTCAAGACTCCAGAAATAGCATTTTTGTGTCCCAGGTGTAAGATTCACACCTTTTTCGTCAGGGCACCAAAGGTAACATGCCTGTGCTTAAGGTGCAATGTGCATGCCTTGTTGATCGCATGCAAGGCGGTGCACCTTAGCCCCGTTTGCAAGCTTTGTTCTGCTTCTGTAGAGTTAAGCAACAAGCAAATGAAAGGTGTACCAACATGATTCCGCAGGCATTGCTCCTTCTGCATTGTTTAGACGCCACGTTTCCAACATCTCCATGTTCAAGCCATGCTCCTCGCGTCTTTTTGCCTTATCTTGCCTGTGAACTGCATCTACATCAGCTGCTCCATACAACGCTGAGTATAACTAAATTGTTTTCACACGGAAGGTTCCCATGCTGCTCAGATGTTCCTGCTTGCGCACCTTTTCTACTTGCAATGGGCCAGCAGCAATTATCCCACTGTTGCTTTGAACACCACGCCTGCAGTCGCTCCACTACATGCGCAAGCTGTGCTCCCACCCAGCTTTTGTGCTTGATGTGCGCCTGGAAGAGCACCGGAATGCAGCAGCAGATGTGCTGGGCAAAGGCGTTGTGTCTAACCCAAAGGTGAGGCAAACACAAGTGATTGTCTTATGGGTGTGCATGCTAGTATGGATCCCCATTGCGACCAATTAGCTGGTGTGTGAAACCTAAATTGCAAGATCTGGTGCATGGTCATCCCCATGGCTGGATCCCCACATGAGTGTCAGTAACTTTGCAACCACTTACTTTGCCCATTTCTGCATCATCACAGGACCTAAAGTTTGTATCATATACAAGCTCTGCGAGCAGATGCTAGTGCTAAGAGGGTGCTGTGGGGTGGAGTCTATGGACAGCAGGAATGGAAAGAAGGACCTGGAAGGAAAAATTTTAAGTGAAGCACCATACCATGACCAGTGCCATTCCAGCCGCTCCATCAATCCGTGATCAATAACTATTGCTATGTTCTCTCCTCTCCTCTGATGCAAAGCTGGCCGAGTTCCAGCCTGGCAGGGCCAAGCTGGAGAGTAAAAAGAGCAAAAACAAGCAAATAAAGCAGGAGGAACCCTACTGATTACTGTGCCGACTTCCAATCTAGCCACTGATTGACTTCGCTCAAGTTTTATTCAAAGCACTTCAGTTTGGTACCAAAAGGGGGGGCTTGCTGCGTGGGGAAGCTGCGGAGGCCTTCCTTCTGTGCCTGCAATGTTCCAAAGGGTGTCCCCCACCGGTGCGCTCTCTCAGTGCTTCCCGGAAAGTCTGTTATTGCAGCATCATCAGATGACCCAAGAGCAGCTTAGCTTTCCAAGAGCGCTGGTCATTTGGTGCAAACTCTACAGTTGACCTTTTTGTGCCAAAATGGGTGCAAAACAGCCTCACAGAGTGAGCCACACAGAGCACCTCCACATGCCAGCTTTTCAGTGATCCGCAATGCTCAGACATAAAAAGGCGTCTTGTATGCTCAGGGCACACAGTGGTGCATATGAAAAGGAAAAATGGCTTAATTATATTATTTGTGGGGTCCTGGTTGCAGGGACAACCGCATGCATCCATTTGTCTTTACAACTCCATGCCAATGCATGACCAACACATACACACATACACACGCGCGCACACACACACATACACAAACACGCGCGCACACACACGCGCGCGCGCACGCGCACACACACACACACACACACACACACACACACACACACACACACACACACACACACACACACACACACGCACACATGCACACAGGCTCTCGCAGCCGCGCTGTGCAACGTAGTCCATGCGCCCAAGCTGTTGGCTCTGCGGGAGCTGCTGTTCCAGTGTGGATTGATCCAAGGGGAAGGCGAGGAAGCCGGTGCAGGCGGTGATGAGGACTTGGCATCTGGGGGTGGGGGAGGGCATCGGCTGCTTGTGTTTGCCCAGGTACTTTGCTCGTCTTGCAAAGGTACTGTAGGTACTTTGCGGCCGCACACAATTTGCTTGTATACTGTGCTCGCGTTTGTTCAGGTACTGTGCTTGTGTTTGCTCAGGTACTCAAGATGAGCAAATGCGACTGCAAGAATCACAGAAGAAAAGTGTTTTTTGAATAAGTAGAAGCATTGCTGAAGGAGGGGGGCTCATGTGGTTGCAGAGTGGGGGTGCAGTGATTTCAGTGCTTCTTTAATGCATTCTTGCTGTGTGAATTGTGAGCAACTCCTGCCTCGATGCACTGCACTTTGCTCATTTGATTCAATTGCCATTGATGACAAACATCTGAAAATCACAGAGAAAACTGTTTGAGAAAAACATGTGGTACATCAATTGAGGTAGTGCCTCCAGCTCACTCTTGTGGCTGGACCCATCATGTTATTTGCGTGCTTTGGTGCCCTCCACCTTGCATGCAAATTCTCACCAGAAGTGAGCAAATATGCATAAACTACTTGTTGTGTCAAGTTCACAAGTTCTTTTAGCTGGCCACCTGGGCACCTCACATCCTCCTTTATTGAACTTCATATTGTTTGGTATGCTTGGCTGGGCATTCACCTCTCTGATAAACCTGTCCTTGTGGCTACAGTTTAAGGGCATGTTGGAGCGTGTGGAGAAGGATGTGCTTCAACCACTAGGGGTGTCCTTTCTACGGATCGATGGTAGCGTGGATGCCACACAAAGGTTCGCGGTTGTACAGGTGTGTGAGCAGTGCATCGTTAGATTATGGTTGTTCACTGTTGAAAAGAAGAAACAACAACGCAAGCCAGGTCCAGCTGCACACATCAAGGAACGGTTGTCCACTATATATGAATGTGACGCAGCATGGGTGCCACCCAGAGTTTTTTGGCTGTGCAGGAGATCCAGCATATGTGAATTTGCAGTCACTGCGTAGTGCATCAAAAGGCGAAATTACAAATTTCTCTCATCCATTTAGGCCTGCATGCTAGTTGTTGTCGTTGTGTGTATGTATGTGCACACGCGCTCTTCCTCCTTGGAAAGGGTGTGATACCAATGTTATGCACAGAATAACATTTATTATTGTGCTTCTACGCTCAGAAGCTATCCTCACTTCACCATGGTTGCAAAGCCAGAATGCTTGTGTAAATGTGCAAATGGCCGTCAAAACGGTGGCAATGAAGGGCTCTGACTGCATGCAACAGCGGCAACCAACGTGTGTGTGTCCACTTCTTTTTGACCTGTTTGCGCCTTTCCTTTGATGTGTTCAAGGCGTCACGCTCATGCCTGTGATGCAGAGGTTCAACTCCGACCCGACAATTGATGTTCTGCTACTGACCACCTCTGTGGGAGGATTGGGGCTCAACTTAACGAGCGCTGACACCGTCGTTTTCCTGGAGCATGACTGGAACCCCATGAAGGACTTGCAGGTATAGGGAGGGCGCGTGATGGGGTATGTAGTCACATATCATCATTCTGATTGTGACATGGTTTGTGACATGTCCGCATTTGTGAGTGTGACGTGGGACCAGCACCTTGTGATGCAGACCTGTTGTCTGACCTCATTGCTGTGCGTGAGCCCATTCAGTATTTATGAAAATTTCCTTATCGATTATGCACAAAGGTAGAGCCCTCCTACCCGCTTCATCAGACTGCCAGCAGGGAGGGTGGGCGCATGGTAGCGTATGACCAGCACTTGGAGCTGAAGACTATTTGCCTGAAATGTTTGCATGCATTGGACAATGACAAAATTATTTTTCTCATCAGTTCATCAGTCTGCCAGCAGCCAGCTGTGGCAATCTGTGACTCTTTGTTTCAAGGGCACATGATGGTGCATGACCAGCGCCTTGCCTTGAGAAGCTTTTGTCTGTTCCCAAAAATATGCGTCTTATGCAAATCAAGTAAGCAAATCGTTCAACTTTTCTGAGAAGTGTGCAGGCTTCATATGGTGGCAATCCACAGCGTGTCCAACTAACTCATGGGTATGATTTCTGGGGAGACCAAGTGCTCTGCTTCAATGGCACAGATGCCTTCCATTTGTCTGCCATCGCTGAAGAAAAAAGGGCAGACTGCGCCATCGTCTGCTACTGCTCATCTCTTCAAACTCGCCACTCCATCATTGGCCCATTCCGCTGGGCTGTCGCCCTTGCCCACTCATCCTTCTGAGTAGGCCATTAAGTGCGCACATCAGCTGTCTTGCTCCGATGCATCAAAGGTTCCTCATCTGGTGGCCAGTGATGTATTACCTGGCATGTGATTAGACGATGTAGCCATCCTGGATGGCATACGTACAGAGCTTGGCATGCTTTTCTTGGCCACCAGGTCACCAGGTCTGGTATTGGCTACAGGTAAGGAATTTAATAAGTATATAACATTGGAGCAAGGCAGCTGATGTGCGCAGTCTATGGCCTACGCAGGTGACGCACTTACCTGGCACGCCATTGTTGGCCGTTTTCCAACATGCAACCGATATCCTGCATTGTGTTTTCTACCCTTGCCCTCAGGCGTGCCCTCACACGCGTTGGCTCTAGCCTGGCTGTAAACTCTGCTCTATGCAGGGGCCAGACCCACCCCGTCTATGTCTTTATTCTCATGCATTTAATGCATGCACCTGCCCTCACTCATGTCCCATCCAGTCCATGGACCAGGCTCAACCTGGATCAGACCCGCACCATCATAGTATGCATCCTCCCTTAGCATAGCACTGTCGCCCCACCTTCTGTGCCTTTCAGGCCATGGACCGCGCCCACCGCCTGGGCCAGACCTGCACCATTAACGCGTGCATCCTCCCTTACACTTTTGCCCCACCTTCTGTGCCTTTCAGGCCATGGACCGCGCTCACCGCCTGGGCCAGACCCGCACCGTCAATGTCTACCGGCTGCTGATGGCTGACACACTGGAAGAGAAGATCATGGGCCTGCAGCAGTTCAAGATGGACATGGCCAACACGGTGCGTCTCTGGGTTTGGATGTTCTGGCTGTGAAATGCGCACCGGCTGCTGATAGCAAACACACTGGAGGAGAGGGTTATGGGCCTGGAGCAGATCGAGATCGACATGGTTTACACTGTGCGTCTTTGTCGGTATCTTGGCATCCTGGCTAGTTGATTTGGCTATGGATTCTGTTTGATCAAAGCTTTGTCGTGTTCCCGGCTCACACAAGGAATTTTGCCTCCAAGTTTTTGCCTCCATGCCACATAGTACCCTTCACAGAATGTTCCTCTCAGGCTCTCGCTTTTTGAATGTGATTTTTTGTTCCCGCAGCATCTGTTGATTGTTAATGGGACAACTTCATCCTAACTGCCCACCAAGTAATGATGCTTGTAAGGTGCAAATCATAGTGACATCAAAGTGTCCTTGTCACTGCTTGCTTGTGCATGCAGGTTGTGCACTGGGGCAATGCCAGCTTGTCCACTTTACCCTGCATACTAAAATTTATTTGGGCAGGATGCAAACCAGGGCAATACCAGCTTGTCTACTATACCCTGCATACTTACTTATTTGGGAGGGTTGCGAACCAGGGCAAAATCAGCCTTGACAACCACCCCGCTGCATCTTTCTGCGCGCAGGTCGTGAACCAGGATAACATCAGCCTGTCCACAATGGACACAGGACAGCTGCTGGACCTGTTTGGCAAGCAGGCACCTCCGTCTGCAGGCGAGGCAGGTGCAGCAGCAGCGGGCGCTCAGCCTCCCAAGCCAGCCAAGGCTACTGGTGAGTGTGTGTGTGATTGTGTGTGTGCATGTGTGTATGTGTGTTGGCATGTGTGCATGAAAGTGTGCAAGTATGTGTGCTTGTTGGCAAGCAGCCACCTCCCTGCAGGTGAGGTTGGCGCAGATGGTGCTCCAGGGGCAGCGGGCGCTCAGCCTGCCAAATCCAGCCAAGGCTACTGGTGAGCATGTGTGTGTGAGCAACGAGGCATTAGGGGCAGAGGGTGCTGCAGGTGACGAGGTGGGTATGGGTGTGAGACGGTGTCAGATCTCTGAGGGAGCTTTGATTGCAGGATGCATCCCTCTGTGAATGTTTGGTACTCTGCAACAAGCAAGAGCGGCATGTGCAGTTTGTGGGTTTCTATGTTTGCCGAGCATGCTGTGTTGAAGGAGGCCTCCCTCAGTGCAGAGGTGTGAGGCACGCTTGTTAAGAAGGCCGTAGTGTGTCACATGAACACTTTATTAGAGGGACGCACTATAAGAGTTGGCAGGTGGGGGTGACGATGCAGGATGATACAGTCTTGAAGCAACGACCTACACACAGGCAGACCCTTTAGGAACACGGTTGAAGTCACAAGGCGCCTCTGTGCAGCTCTTCACCAAGCTGCTTCCTTTGCTTGCACTGCAGGCCTGGAGGCAATGCTGGCTGGCATGGGAGAGCTGTGGGACGAGAAGGAGTATGAGCAGCAGTTTGACATGCAAAGCTTCATGGAAAAGGTTGGGCGAGGTCGGAAGTAGACACACCCAGACAGAAGGATTCTATTGCCATGTGTCCTGTATACTTAAACAGCTGGATCATTTTATAGGTTCTTAGGAATGGTACTTTTTGCAATGTTGAACTGCTGGTGTGCAAGTGATGGTGCGCAAAACTTGCTCGCCAGCTCACCAGGAAGATTTAAAGACGCTAGAAGCAGGGCTGCAATTACAACCTGATTGGGCATCACATTGCAGGATCATGATGCACACTTACATCATGATTTCACTACAGAATGCGCAGTAATGCTGTTATTGTAGGCTTTTTATATCACTGGAATCTTAAATAGGGGCTGTTTTGGGGAGAATGACTCACCAAAGTAGAGCAAAAGACCACACAGTCCAAAACTGGCATGCATTTAGGATTGATCCTCTTGGCTGACAAGTTGGCTAGCTACCTAGCCTCCCCTAGGGGCTCTCAGCCTGCACCATTAGTCATGTCGTACTAACGCTATTCTACTTACTCCTTGCCTTTCTCACCAATGCACAACGCCCGCCCCTTGCTCACAGTGCGTATTACGCAGCATGTGAGGGAGTGAAGCAGGGAAAAGCACACAGTACTGGTTAGGAAGCCCCATGACTGTTTAAGTAGAATTGGTGTATATGTTGTTTATAAGATAAGCTAGTTTCGTGGCCTGCAGCCTGTTGAGGGGCCTCACAATAACAGTAAAAAGAACTCTGCAAAAACCTGCTTTGGTGAGGGAAAGGAGGAAGAAAATTACAGGCAGTGAAAGTCCCACTTGAATTAAGAAAGAGAAAATTCGCAGGGTCCAGGCACCTGGTGTTACCAACACCATAGGAAGAGCTGAACTGGCTGCGATTGCTGCAGCACTCACTCACGAACACGTCCACATTGCCACAGACAGCCTTGAAAAATTTCCAGACCTCGCCCGTACTCAAGGTCACATCTTTTTCTATAAGGTCAAATCCCACGCTGGAATAGCTGGGGATGAATACGCAGACAGGATTGCTGAACACCAGGCTAGCCTCAAAGAAAACAATCTCACGGATCCCGGTATTTCTAGTGCTGGCCCAGGCGGCAACCTCTTCTACAATATTGCTTGGCTGGCTTGAGAAAAGGCAAGAGTGGGTTTACAAGGGTTTACAATGGTGGCCTACAGCCCGAGACTCTGGCTGATGGCAGCTGGTGAAACAAGCTCAACCAGTATCAAAAATTGAGACCAAGTCTGACACAAATCTAAGAAGTCTGTATGAGTCTTGGTTTAGGAAAGCATTGATTTCAGAATCAGTGATAGTATGATGGCAAGCCAAGAATGGAATAAAGTCAGCGTTTGAAGGCGGAGCAAACACACGCAAAGTCTTAAACATCTCCTCAAAAAGGTCCTTGTATCTCGTGCGTAGCTCACGCACCTCAGTACATTTGCAAAAGAAAAGCACATGTTTTTCATCCTGGACTTCCCCACACTCACACTTATCACAGATACTTGAACCCCCAAGCCATTTACCAGACTCCACTCTCAAGTGATGAGCACGCAATCAAAGGCAAGAGTGAGTACACCTGAATCTTCCCCCCTCGTTTCCAATGTAGTATACTTCCCAGACCTTATAAGGATGTTTATAATCCCACATGCATGCTAAATACAGGCTTGGATTTGCAGATTGCAAGACAGGCTATTACAACGGTTCAACTGTAAGTTACAAGGGGAAAAAAGGCCTCAGTCAAGACATTTTCCCTTTCCCCATGACGGATAAGTCCGCCGCGGCCGGTACGGGGAAGTTCCTGTAATGATTGACGAGAGACGCCACGCACACAGCTTGATCGCGTGACACGGGTCTGATTCCCACAGGGTTTTGGGTAAAATACGTGTAGACGTCTTCCGCCGTGAAGGGTACGTGCGAACCCATGTCTCTCACGTACGTCGGCCGAAGTCAACTACGATCACTCACACCTCGCTCGAGATATATACGAGATATAGGAGTCGAAAACAGAAAATGGAAATACAAAGCTCGATACAGTATCCCCTATCCATGAAACCACGAAACGCTTTCAAAATTTTTTTCGCCAAAGACATGCGAACACATGCAAAAAGAAGAAGAAGAGAAGAAACAAAGAAGCAAAGAAGAGAAGAAACGAAGAAGAGAAGAAAAGAAGAAAACAAAGCGACGGACGACGGACAGTTGGGTCGATGGTGCGTGCGCGTGCGTTTACCGAGAAGACATATTGTTCCTCGTCAAATGTAGTAGGAAGTAAATAATCGCTCGACGCTGGATCGCATCACACCATCAGAGGAACAAAGAACGCGACTCATGTTGAACAGTGTCACGGCACGCGTCACCGGCATGCAACAATCTCTTCAAAAGCAGCAGGCGTCGCTGGATGAGTACAGGGACCGATTGTCCGCGTCGGAAGAGAGGTCGAATGCGGCCGCGAAGGCCATCACGGAAATGGTGCGTCGATCGGATGCACTGGATTTGGAACACCGCTGTCGTGAGGATTCGCGACGCGAACGCCGCATGCTGGAAATCGCACTGTTTCAAAAGTTCGACAGCACTTTCGGAAAGAGCATACGTTCGAGGTGCGACACGCTCGAACACGCGCTCAAATGTCTTTCCGCACAAATGGAAGATCACATCTTGGTTTCACGAGCCGAATTCGAATGCCTCAAAGAACGCCTATTTGCCGTCGAATCCATCAAACCTGTCGTCGAATTCACCATGGAAACAGGAAAAGGAAAAAGAAACGGAAACGGAACGGAAAAAGAAAAGGAAAAGGAAAAGGAAAAGGAAACAGAACAAGGACAAGAAGGAAAAAAAGAACAGGATGATGGCACGGTTTCTACCGACGTCCTCGATGGCATCGTCGTTCCTACTCCCACGACAATCCACGAAACGTATGAAAAAGGAGACGGCAACGAAAATGAAAGAGACGAAAGAAATGAAAGAAATGAAAGAGATGAAAAAGATGAAAGCGACCATGCTAGCCTGTAACAGGCAATTACACTTATTACCAGAGCTTGCTACCTCACGCAAATAAGGGCATCAGCAATGCCTTCTGGAACATGCCCTGTGTCTCAATTTGTATGAAATGCACAATCTTCCAATAGTAGGCTGGAGTTGTGAGTGCACCGGCTTAGCTCTTCTTCATATTGCTGCTAAGCTGCTCTTGGTCTTGCTGAACAGTGCTGGCTTGGCTGCAGCACGCAGAGAATCTCTGGGGCAGACACAGCGTTTGGACCAGCTTCACCAGGTTAGGGTTACATCAGAGACAAGGCACCCCTGGCACAAGGCCAGGGATAACAGAAATAGCGCCAAAACTCAATGGAAGGTGGAACAGAAGGTTGAATAAGAGAGAGCATCCAACAAAAGAACCCCACTTAAATACAGGTCACACCTCACACTCTAGGTTTTGCAACGATTCAGCAATAACCACGATTTGACTTGACATCACTCCTGTATTAAATGTTCTCTCCAACCCACCCTTAGGACCCTAGCCTGCCACTGCACTTATCCCCTCATGGAACTTGGCATATGCAGGCCCTCCTCTCTGCTAAATGACAACCTCACCCATATTATTGACGGAAATAACCTCACATTCCTGTTTGGCCGCAACATCAGGATCAGACATATCGTGGCCCTTGATAAGATCTCCCATACCCTCAACACCCACGATCTCACACCTGATCTCATCAGCACAATCATACAGAGCCAAGACAGCTCGCCCAATGAAAACCATGAATCACGCTGCATTAACAACACAACATATGCAGAATTGATGAAAACAGGACATACACCAACAGGCTGGAACTGGTCAAAGCTCCACACAAACCATGCTCCACGCTACGTGTACCCTCCCGACTGCAACCCAGTCAATGGGGGTCATGCCCGTAATACACTCTCACATCCCAACTCTAGGACTTACGGCAACCCCCTCTTTGATGCCCAGGATATGGAAATAGAAAATGCTCTCCCCCGCAGCCAGGACAGACCGTCCCCAAACAGTCAACCACACACAGAGGCGCATATGTGCCAAGACAGACCCACTCGCAAAAGGGACATTTCCTACGTGGAAGCACCACAAATACAAGCACATGGCATAGACCCTACCCAACCCCTTTCAACACCCCTCACACAGGCCCTGCCCCCGGAACCCACTCAAGCCCCACAAACTGGGGGAAGGAGGCCCAGAGGGGGCCGAGATCCAACAACATACCTAGATTACCACACACAACCCATTATAACCTCATGCCCCCTCCCTCCAAACACACTAGACACTGACGTTGCCCAGTGGCTCTGGAGTTATAAGCAGAACAAGGCTGCTGAATTTAACACAGAACAAGCTAGTAACGCCATCTTCCGCTACGACCATATCATAAAAAAAATCCTGGGCTGGCAGCATCTCCAGAAATCCAAGAGGTCTTCCCAGGAGAAGCAGCAAACTCAATACAAAGTTCAATGGCATCCTGTTGCTATTGAAGAGTGGGCCCTACCCATCTTCCAAAATGATGGGCTTAAAGTGGCTTCCTCAAAACACATACACAGAAGGCTGGCAGGGGACCCGTGTTGCCAGCTCTGTTGGAGTCCAGTAAGCAAAAAACACACTCGTGAATCTCAATGCTAAGATGACATGCCCACCTGTGATACCTGCCACCGCACATACCACTGGGGCTGCCTCATAGATATCAAATTATGCTCGCTACAGGATCGGGCACTGAACAAACACGATGAACATTGGGACTGCCCTGCATGTGCTCCCCTGTCTCATTCCCAAAAAATGGAAAGACACAATTTCTCTGAAGAACACGAAATGATCCATGCGCAATGGCATCCTCGATGGGAGGCTGCTGAGATGCTACAGCTACACCCAGACCTACAAGCCCATCATGATGTGCAAGCCTACGAGCAAGAAATCCCAGAACAAACAGCAGACCCCCCAACTAATGTAACAGACCTTGACAACTTTGTAAAACAAGGCTTTGAAGGCGATCCCCAAAGCCTTGCCAACTCTCCATGGCTCTCAACTACTGGATGCGCCATTTGTAAGAACGTCACTTTTGACTTCCAACCTACCAATCCCCAAACAGATATCATCATGATATCTGGCATGATGCCAACTTGGAAACGTGAGATTATTATAAGAACTGTTGACCTTAAGAAAGAAATCCAGCAACCTGACACATCTGATGAGGTTGCCATGCCAGCACAAATGCCGGAAGTTATCGCCTGTGAATCTGCTTGTATCTGTAACACAAATGGCATATGTGTTGGCATGCTCACCATTGAAAGACTCCAGACCCTGCTTGAAGCTTATGAAGCAGCCAAAAGGGCAGGGAAGCACGACACCATCCAACCACCAGTCCAGGATACAGCGGCAGAAATCATGGGTCTCTTATCACGCCAGAATGCCCAACAGAAGCATCTCTCTGCTACAAACAAGAAGGCCAACAACTCCAACACACTGATTACACCTCCCCACATTCGATCAGCCCTGGGTAAATGGTGCATGGTCTCCACGGAAAGGTCCTCCGTGTAGTGTAGGTTTAGAGGGCCTTCTGGTGAGGCCTCTAGCTTTCCAATTAGGGGACCTTCCCTTAATGCACGCGGCCTTTGGCCTGCGTAGACTTTCTTATCTTTTCACCAAACACCTAGCAATTAAACAACTGGAGGAAGAATGTTCAATCTCTTTCCCACGACACCCATGCCTGCTCGCACAGGCATCCTCAGACAAGGGATGCCATCCATCCTATCGCTTACAAAACGGACACCATTTGCACTTCCAGATGCCAGGGTTCCCTTTCATAACTTTTACTGGCTCACATTGAAGTCCTCAAATGGACGCAATGGTGACTCACATCACTCCCGCACTACTCCAACTCACTACCTCACTAACCTGACAGACAAACTAACAACCCACATGCATAATAGGCACAAGCTTGCCTCCGCTGATACCTCTGGCTTCTATTACAATAGCTGGCAGAGGCTAAACTATACCATATACGGCCCACTCCCCTAAGCACCACTGTAAGTCCAGAAGCTCATAACCCACCCTCTCATCTCGCCAAAAAAGAAATCAGCAATTCATGCTGGAAAAAAAATCAAAAACTCACCCTTAAATATCAGATCAATGTATTAAAATACCGCACAGGAACAGTTTACACTCAAAAACATGCCATCAGATTCAAATTGTCTTCCGCCTCTGCACGCTGCCCATTATGCAATGAAATGGACAGCATTTATCACATTGCCCTTATATTTATTCACCCAACAATGAATGGGATGCACGCCGACAGGCACCATATTGCCTTTAGCTCCTATGTTAAAGCTCTCAGCAAAGGCAGATATGGTTCATCCCTTATTGGTATGGATGCCTGCCGGAATGAGAGACTCCTCCAGCAGGGCATACAAGTCCCTGTACACATCTTTCGAACTATCCCTGACTGGGTTTTCCCTGCTGGTACTGGCTCCTCTGCCCGGCACCAGAGCCGCCCTGATGCTATCTTTGTGCGCTCCATCCCAGGCCTATCCTCACACATTGACCCTTCTAAGATCCTTCCTCAAGACAGGGACATTACTCTTTTTGAATTCAAATTCTGTTCTGATACCAACCCCTTTCCCAGTCTGGAAGCTGTATCTGCCCAGCATACCAACACCATAACCAGGCTCAAAACCCGCAGCTTGAGGAACCCAAACAGGAACAACAATGTGACCTTACACATCATCTTGGTGTGGCAGGCACTATTTTCAACAACTACACCATTAAACATCTTATCAACTTGGGTCTGACCTGGCAAAAGGCTAAATCATTAGCACCCAAAATGAGTTACCATGCTATCCAAAGACTAAAAACTATTATTAATACCAGACATGCACTCCGTTTTCTGGGGACTTCTGGGGGAGGGGTTGCTGGGCGCGTGGCAGTGGAGAGCAGGAGAAGGAGAGCCTGGGCGTCCAGGAGCATGGCGATAACCCTCCAGATCCCCATTAGCTCTGTTCTGGCTTTCTCCTAGGCTAGCCGTGTCTAGTTTAGGTTTGAGGGCCCCTTGGTGAGACCCTTTCTAGCTCGCTAGTCAGGGAACCTTTCCTTAATGCACGCGGCCTCTTGGCTGGCGTAGACTTTTCTTTTCTTTTCTTTTTTTCTTTTCACCCACTTCTCCCTCACATCAGGTACTCCTTTGTATGAGGGGTGATTAACAATTAAGAAGCAGCACAACTCCAGCCAAGCAACTTTATGAATAGAAAATCCATAACTGCCATATCCACTTGATAGAATTCAAATACTGCTAAGATACAAGGCCTGGTGCCCAGCTAAAAGCCTCACAGCAACAACACAGTGAACTGTGCAAACAACTTCAAGGCGCTGAGATCACTCTCCACACAATCCTTCTGGGTGTGGATGGGACTATCTATACTGCTCATACCTTGGATCAATAAAAAAACTAGGGATTGACCCGTTAAGGTGTACCAAGCTTGCACAAAAGCTCCATGCCCACTTTGTACAATATGCACAAAAACTGACCTCTACCAGGCGTGCCATTGAAATAAAAAACACTCAACATAACTCTGGTGCCCTGGGGCCGCATGCCTCCAGAAACCCACCTGATCCACACTAGCTTCCCTCGTATCCTCTGGTGAGGGAGATTCACGGTTCTTTGAGGCATTGTGTCTCCTTTTTCTTATTTGATGTAGGAAGTTTTTTCACTGCCTACGTGGTTTTCTCTTTTTTTTTTTTCCAGGCACCTTGTATTCCCTTTACCAAGATTTAAAAAGAGAGGTCAATGGGGTCAGGAGGGTTATTGGCAGCACTCCACGTCTGATCTTGGTGATCGGCTGATTGGATTGTGGCTGGTCTCTTACATACTAATATGATGCAGCAAAATGGTTGTGTCACAGAGGAATTGAAGAAGGAAGCTTTCAATAGCATGTGACACTTGCGGCGTAAGGAGTAGACTTGCGCACCAGCACAGTTAAAAAGCTTAGTTTTCATTGGGTTTTGGTCCTGTATACCGTTAGGACCAAGTGAGACTTTCGCCTGTGGAGAGGTCTTCAAGGAGAGATGTGCGCACTTGTTCCAAAGAGCACAAATACTAGCACAATTGCAAGAAAAGGGCATGTTTCTCGTCTTGCTGTCACGACGAGAGTCTGCTGTGCCGAGAGTGTGCTGCAAGTTAGTTGAGTTAGTTGGACATGTACAATGGTATTTATCCTTGTGGCAACACAGCTGAGGCCGTGTTGAGAGAACCTTTACTTCACGTAGGAACTCGTAGTAACACCACCTTGTTCTTATCATCTTTGTAAACCCAGTCAAGCCCCTAAAGTAGCCCATGTGTGAGTAAGCTCACCTAGCCTTTGGAAGAGGAAGCCAGCAGTGCCACGCCAGTTAAGTGCATCAGTCCAGCATACGAAGTTCAGCCTAATTACCAATAGCATTATCCAGCAAGCCAAGCAAGCAAGAGTCAAGCCGACTCTCCAGAATCTGCATCATATCTGTCAGTAGCTAGAATCTCCAGCCAAACTGCTTGTTGCTGTGTGCCACAGCATCAACACCCCTTTTCTTTACACATTGCAAATATGGCAATTCACGTAAATCACAGTAACCAGCCTGCCAACAAGCTCTCTGTACTCCTACTATGTGGGTCCTCAGCATAAAACGAGAACATTGCGTTTGTGAGTGCCACTTCAAAGGTGGGACCGCAAGGCCTGGCTGCACAAAGAGTAATGGTGGGGCACCCCTCAAACCGCCATCTTTTATTTTCACCTCAAAACAATGCTCAGATTCCTGGAAAAAGAACATTACCGTACTACATATTGCTTCAACTTTGTATCAAAACTTTGTTTGCGAGTGCCACTTCAAAGATGGGCCGCAAGATCAAGACTTGCATCTGTGCATGTCGGTCCTTCAGGTGCCTGCTCAAAATCCACCTCGAATCAAATTTTTAGAAAACAAGGACATAAATGGATTCCTTGGGGTCTCAAATTTCCAAAGAGCTCCTGTTTGCAAGTGCCTTATCAAAGGTAATGTGACTCTCAAAGTACAGTGCCGATTCTGTGCCTTTTGCAGGCCCTTTCTACTGTGGCCGGGCAATGCTTTGATCAACAATGAGCAGTGCATATTCTTGCTCATCATCAAAGCTTTCCATCCCACCAAAGAGCTCCCTGAACTGGCCAGGTAAGAATGCTCCATCTTCCTCACAGCCTTCCTGGAGCGCTGGACTTGTACTTCACAACGCTGATCGGCATGGTTGCACGCTATGGCCTCTTTATGGCTGCGCTACGACAGTAGCGCCTTTTAAAAGTTCATAACTCTGAATTTTAGGCCAATCCATCCCTGCGACCATGCGCAAGGCATTTGACCTGTGTAGCCAGCAGCAAAATAAGAAAAATGAGGAGGCCATTTTGCATGATAAGGAAGCCTGCTACGGCTACGTTACACTACGATTATGCCACAGTAGCACAGTAGCGTGCAACCTTGCTGATCAGGATTTTAGGTAGCTTAACGAAATGATTGGTGCAGCATCGGGACTGCTATCACAACCAAAGTGATACGGGGTAATTGTTTATAGATTTGATCACTTTCACTTGCAAATTTGTTAGCGGTCTCCTACCAGGTAGCAAGTCAGCCTGCTCAAGATGAATTTAATTTGATTATATTCCACCATCATCGTGTGTCCAGCACTATGTAATTTCGTGTGGTCAAGTGGCATAGGATGGCAACCAAGAAGCCAAAGCCCAGTGACCTGGTGCAGAAGAGTCCGGCTGAGTTCTTTGCAGAGAACAAGAACATTGCTGGATTTGATAACGTGGGTGCCAGTCCTGGAGCTGTGTCCGGGTATCCCCTTGCTAGTTGATGCATTGACAAACTTAAGCGCATGTCTGACCTAATCCCTGCACCATCTGCCGTGCATGCAGCCTGGAAAGTGCCTATACACAACTGTCAGAGAGCTGGTGGAGAATGCCCTGGACTCCTCTGAGAGCGTGGGCGTGCTCCCTGTCATTGACATCACCATGTGAGCTGTTGCTGTGCTTCGTCGAGGATTTAGATCCTTGCCTGCGCGTTGAAACAAACAGAAGCACAGACATGCAACCTGGAGCGTTGTTAGCCGTCATGATGCCTGCTGTTTTGCAGTGAGGAGGTGCCGCGTGCGCGCCTGAACGAGATAAGGGGCTTGGAGCACCAGGAGCGCTTGGACGAGCAGCTGTACCAGGATTATGAGACTGAAGATCAGAAGAAAGTCAGTCATGCCGAGCATGCTCGCTGTTTATTTGTTCTTCTGTTTTAAAGCATAGACTGCGCATTGGTTGGGTTGGCATTCAAAACAGGGCATTTAAATTTGCACCAGGAAAAGAGCCAAGGGATCAGTCTGTAGCATATGTGTAGCAGCAGTAAATGCTGCTCATTCTGATGCGGGTGCAAATCTGTCCTGCTCCATGTGTAGAAACGGCTTGCCAAAGAGGCGCGGGAGGCAGAGAAGCTCCAGAAGTCAATAGCAAAGGTAGGCATGAATGGTCAAGGTATGGTCTTGGGTTAGGCTGGACAGGCCCCATGACAGTATTTTTATGGTGTCCTTGGTGGGGACTGACTTGCTGGAGTTGACTTCTGTGCATGCTTTCTCTCCTGGTCTGGGCTGGTGGGATCTTAATTTCCAGGCGATCTTTCCTTAATGCACGCAGCCAGACATGGTCTGCATGGTCTCCTCTGTTTCCTTTTCTTTCTCGATGGAAGTAAGCATGCAGACTGGGTTTATCTTTCCATGGTACAATTGGGAAGAAGCAGAAGCATTTTACCGTGGCTAGCAGTCAAACGTCTTGACTGATGCCTTTTCCCCTTGTAACCCTTATACCCCTTGAAGCATTCTACCATGTAAAGCTGTCATCCAGTTGTGAGTTTAAACGATAACAGGGTGTAGAGGCTGTTGGTTGGTTGTCTTTAGGAGCAGTAGCTATTGGACGCTCTTCCAGTACATTTATTTTTTTACACGCAAACAGGATCCATTTAATGATTGCTGCCTGCCTAATCGCATAAAAATGAGTGCATTGAATAATCGAGTGCAGTGGATGGTTTGAGTGCATTGAATGACTGCTTCATGCTTATAGCTTAAGTCGCGCTGCTCAAATGTTCCTCTGTTATAGTCTCCATCCACACCTCACTCCATGCGATAATGCGCCCATTCCTGGCCGGATGCCATGCACCAATTGGGTGATGAACTTTGGTGGTTTGGAGTCCTTTTTGCAATTTCAAAGTAATAATATCATTGCAACCATCCTCTTATTGGGTTGCCTGGTGGGACATGCAGAAAACTGGGGAAGGCGGAGCACCTGCAGGGTCCACCTCAGCAGCAGGAGCCAAGAAGGGTGACGCGGAGCCGGCAGGTACGGGTGCTTTGGCGCAGACGGATGTATCAAGTACAAGAGCAAAGGCAGCAGGTGCAAGTGCAGAGGCAGCAGGTGCAAGTGCAGAGGCAGCAGGTTACAAGTCCACAGGCACAAGGCAACAGACGCTTGTAGTTTGTGCAAACATGCAGAGGCAGCAGGTATCAAAATTGGGGGTGTAGCAGCATTCAACATACTGCAGGTGCTGGTTCTCTCTGTTCTCCATCTTGTTGGATCTTCATTTGTACCAGCTGCGTTCCTAGGAGCAGTTGAATATGCAGTGCAACTTCAGGTGCATGTGTTTGTATGCACGTGCATGTGAGTTCTCGCTATCAACACTGATCCAATTTAGACGCTGGTGCTTTTTAACGCTTTTGGCATTGACCCTTTTTTGAGCATGCATATTTGCGCTTGAAAATGCAGAAGGATTCAATATGTAAGGCTTTAAAGTCATGTTAATGTTGTCATAATAGCAAGCCATAAAATTTGTCCACATGTTTCCTTATGTGCAGCGCCCCCCAAACCAAAGCCCAGTACCAAAGCCAACACATTTTACAAAGTCACAGTGAAGGTAGGTGTGCCAATTATCGAATTCTTTTTCTCATTGCTCCTCCTCCTTCCCTCACCTATGCCGTGGTATTCCCTTTTCGTATTTTTTGTTTCTTCATCATGCGCAATAGTTGTGAACAACAACAACAACACGAGGCAAATGCTGCATCCATAGCAGAGCAAGGTGTTGCTCAGCCCTTTTTGTTTCCTGCTGCTTACCCATGATGCCGACTGTCCTACCCTTGTATTTACTATGGTGCACCATTGATGTGTGTGTGTGTGTACGCCATGATGCACGGAGAAGAAGGTTGTGCAGACAGGCAAGCTATGTCAGCAGGAATGCCCAGCTGCAAATGTGTAGAGCTTGGCCGCCCTAAAGCTCCGGCAGGCTTCACTGTGCAGCACGCATGCTGCGTTGCAAGCTCTCTTTCTTGCTAGAATGATTGTAATGAGGGTGTCACATTGCTTTTAAACAAAAGCACGAGTCTCAGTGTCCTGGTCTTTGCGTGCCAGGAAATAGCGCACATACACACATATTCACACACACCACCCACGCACGCACACACACACACACACATGCGCACACACACACATGCGCACACACACACATGCGCACACACACACACATACACACAAACATGTGCACACGCACACACACACACACAGGACAATGGCTCCGGCATGCCCCACAAGGACATCCCCAACATGCTGGGCAGGGTGCTTTCGGGCACCAAGTATGGTGTGAAGCAGGTGTGCACACAGGGATAAGGCTGACAACCTCAGGCTCTTCAGGCTATGGACAATACCAATCTTCTCCATCCATCTGAATGCATGAAGGTGTCTTTGGAAGCTAATGCCCTCCAGTGGATAGAATTTGAACTCAGTGTACGCATTTAAAACTTAATCCCTATGTTAAGCCACTTCTTGCTTTTACTTATGTGGATGGGTTAGCTCTGAGAAGTACTAACAGATGGCAATGGAATTGAGCAAGCTGCATGAGAAGATGACGATTTTAAGGCATGCAGCGTGTGCCTTATGTGTTTGCAAAGTTTGATGCATTGCTCCTGTACTCATCCTGAAAGCATGGCATTTATCACACTTATCTAGAGAACGCGCACACACATGCGCGCGCACACACACACACACATACACACACACGCGCGCGCACACACGCACACATATACACACATGCGCACACACACATACACACACAGAGCTGCTGTTGCTGCGTTTACTGTGGGCCTGCAGCAAAGACATACACACACAGACACAAAGCTGCTCCCACTGCATTTCCTGTGTTGCTGCTGCAGACACACACACACACATACACATTCCTACAGAGCTGCTCCCACTGCATTTGCTGTGTGCCTGCTGCAGAAATACACACAGAGCTGCTCCCACTGCGTTTGCTGCATGCCTGCTGCAGACACGTACACACACACAATGCTGCTCCCACTGCATTTGCTGTGTGCCTGCTGCAGAGACACACACACACATAGAGCTGCTCCCACTGCGTTTGCTGTGTGCCTGCTGCAGACACATACATACACACACATGCACAGAGCTGCTCCTACTGTGTTTGCTGTGTGCCTGCTGCAAACACACACACAGCTGCTCCCACTGCGTTTGCTGTGTGCCTGCTGCAAACACACACGCAGAGCTGCTCCCACTGCATTTGCTGTGTGCCTGCTGCAAAGGCATACATACACAGAGCTGCTCCCACTGCGTTTGCTGCGTTGCTGCTGCAAACACACACCTATACACACTCACAGAGCTGCTCCCTCTGCGCTTGCTGTGTGCCTGCTGCAGACACGTGGCAAATTTGGGCTGGGGGCCAAGATGGCCCTCATTTGGTCCAAGATGACAACAGGCTTACCCTTCCTCATCTGCAGTGGACGTCTGCGCCAGAGCTTCATCTCCAACTACGTACTGGATATTGATATTCACAAGTGCGCACAGTAGGCCCTTATTTCCAACTATGTGCTGGATATGGACGTTCAAAAGTGTGTATATGTGTGTTGTGCATGTGTATATTTACATTGAAAAATGCGTGCAGAGAGCTGCGTGCACTCTATTTGTGGGATCTGCTTGTTTTGACTGAAAATCTGCCATGGCAAGCTTGCACTTGGAATTCAGGTGCATATGATAGGCTGCATCTGATCCACAGGTTGTCTTAAAGAAGAAATTGCTGCCGCACGTGCACAAACTTGCTGACACATGTCCAAAGGGTGCATTGTTTTTCTGCTGTGAAGGTCGATGCTTTGTTTTTCTTCTGACACTGGTCCAGAAGGCGGCACACCTGCTGTCGCAGGTCCTCTAAGCAGCATGGCCCTCTGAATCAAAGACTGCTATGCGCTTCAAGGGTTGATCCACGATATATGTGTTTTGCTCCTCAGGAATGAGCCCAACGTGCACAAGGAGGAGCAGCTGCCCAACACTGATGGCTGGCATGGGGCACAGCTGTCCCTGACCATAGAGGGCAATTGGTCCACGTACCGGTCCAAGATCATCAAGTGAGTGAGCAGGAGACCTTTTGTTCATGTGGGTAGCTTAAGCAAAGCACCTGAGGGCAACCCTTGTCGAACCTTATTCATTTTGAATTCATTGTCATGTCGGCAGCTCGATAAGCTTTGGGATGCACCTGAGGGCAGCCCTCTACCTATCATTTCTGGATTGACAATTGAATGGGGCCGGCAGCTTTTGACGGTCAGTCACCCTCTTTGTTGAGTTGCAGGTACCTCCGCCAGATTGCTGTCATCACCCCGTACGCTGAATTCCAGTTCTTCTACAAGTCAGCTGCCGACGACAAGTCAAACACTCGAGTGGTGTTCAGGTGGGTTCTTGGGCGCTTTATGCTCAATGCAGACCTGTGTGCACGTGCCGTCATTTTGTTTGATGATAATTTTAGGCGTTGTCACCCTTCTTAATTTGCCTGTTGCTTTGCTTTGCTTGACCGTACAGTTTTGTCCTCTGTGTCTGTGTGTGTTTGTGTGTGTATATATATATATATATAGAGAGAGAGAGAGAGAGAGAGAGAGGGAGAGAGCGCACTGTTGCACTTACACCCTTGAAGGGCACATGCCTGTAAGGGAAGAGGCTTAAGTTCTAGCTGCTCAGACATGCAAGCAACACTCGGGGCAGGATCCTGGATCCTTAACCATACACCTTGTCTATTAGGGATCTGAAAAGCTCCATTTGATGCAGTTTTTTGAAGGGGCTTGAATGTTGAAGTGGTTGCTGCTCCAATGTGCAAAAGGGCAAACACATGCAGGTGGTGCACAGGCGTGATGCCAGTCCCACCTTATGATTGAAAGACACAACAGTCCATGATTCACTTAAAAAAGAAGACAGCGGTCCATCTTCGTTGAACAAGAAGCAATGGTTCCATGATTCATTGAAAAACACTGGCCTTTCCTCATGATTGAAATTGACTGAGGTTAATTGAAGCAACAACGGTCACTGCAGCAGGTCAAGGAGGCTGGAATTCAACTTGGTTGCTACTCAAACATGCAGGCGGCGCACGGATGTGGTGCCAGCTCCCCCTCGTGAGGTCAAGCACCACCCATCCAGTGTAGACCTGGAGCTCATCAAGCGCCTCATTTCCATCACCAAGGTGCGTGTGCTTTGTTAATGCTATGCTATCATTCAAACTGGAGCTCTTCAAGGGCCGCGTCTCATTGCCAAGATGGGTGTGCTTAATTTTTATTTAGTGTCCTCTATTTGACCTTGACTTTATCAAGCAACCTTTGAAATGGGTGCTTTTATCAATGATGATTAGAGTAGTAGACGTTTTTGCGCATGCCAGATCAGTACGAATGGCGTTGTAATTTCTTCGTTCAAGGTGGGCTTCATCAGTGTCTTTCCATTCAACTAGTGTAAGTCTGTGGTGCAAGTCCCCAGCGTGAGTGTGGCTGTCAGTGTAAGAAAGGAGAGAAGGCCACAGCCAAATTTATCGCGAAAGCTAGTTGAGCTGCTGCTCGGGATTGTGGACTATGATGGCTGATTTCACAGCTGTTCCTATGCGCCTCTCTTCCTTGTTTAATGATGGGAGCCTTCTGCGCCTTCATTTTCTGTTCCTCATCCTTTTCCTCTTTTCTTGCTCGCGTGGGCCTCAGTTGATGCTCGACCAGGTGCAACGATGTGCAACCAGGTTCGCTTGATATATACATACCCTGACGCCACAACTACCCATTGTTTCCAAGCACAATGCACATTTAGCACCACAAGCATGAAAACTCTGTCATAGAATGTTGTTTTTGTCAAATTATATTAAAAACCACCAGTGTAAAACTTCCTGCCAACATTTTGTACATTAAGGATCACCTTAGTTCAAACAACAGATTTAACAAACAGGAACGATGCACTCCCATCGTCAAATAGTTTTCTTACCCATACCTGCCCTGCAGGCAGACACCCTCGTGAAGTTCCTGACCAAAGATTTTGACTGTATTACCAGGGACCTAGCAGGTAGGTGCAAAGCAACTTCGGAGCTGGGTGCATGGGGATACCTGTTCTATTGCAGAACGAGAAAATGTAAATGAGCTGCTAATGTTGAAGTATGGTGCCTTCCTGGCCTGTTTCATGCAACTCCTGACACCTTCAAGCTATACTTCAGGCCTCTGTATCCCGCTTGCGACACAGCGCATCCACACGTCAACGACCCCCTTGACGTAATGACCACCTGCTGAGCTTCTAATAAAACGAGTGTTTACTGTCTTATTACCCTGCTAAGCGCCTGGTTGTAGGAGTGTGGTCTGTCTCACTAATCACTGCCTGCAGAGCGCCTTGTGGAAGAGGTGGTGTCTGTCTTACTAATCACTGCCTGCAGAGCGCCTTGTGGAAAAAATGTGGTCTGTCTCACTAATCACTGCCTGCAGAGCGCCTTGTGGAAGAAATGCGGTCTGGCGTGGCCTATGACACACACCCCTCTGAGCTCAACTCCAAGCAAATCGTGAGGCTCCATGAGCTGCTGCATGCTGCTCGTTTCCCAGACCCAAAGGTGTGCTCAAAAGGGCAGTGTGCACAACAGGGCAGTGTGCACAAAAGGGCACAAGGGCATTGTGCACAAAAAGGCAGTGTGCTCAAAAGGGCAGTGTCCTCGTGAGGACAGTGTGCACAAAAGGGAAGTGTGCACAAAGGGCATTGAACATTGCGGGCACGCTTGTGTCCAGTAAGGGACAAAACTTGTGCATTCTATTTAGTGGCTCAAAGGAGCATTCACATGCCATGTTGCAAGTGAATACTAGTCAAGTAGACTTTGAATGGTGTTGACTAGCCTGAATGATCACACATCATCACTGCTTTCTGATTGCATTCACCTGTGAGTTGCGAAATATTAAACCTGATGGTGTTTAAAGTGCGTGTATTTTAGTGCACTTATACTCAATGCCAGTTTGCTTGCCTTTGCGTGTCCTCTTGAGCCGTGGCCTTACTTTTTGCGAGGCACTGCTCGGATTATCACTCCTAAGATGTTCGCAATCCATTCTCAGTGCTCCAACCTGATCCCCTCTCAACGCTTGATGTAGGATTCAACATCAAAGCATGCACAACCGCTCACAGTGCTCCTGCCTGAGTCTTTCTTGCTTACTTCAATGTCCACTTTCAGCATGCGCACAACCGCTCACAGTGCCTGAGTCTTTCTTGCTCAATTCAATGTCCACTTTCAGCATGCGCACAACCTCTCACAGTGCTCCTGCCTGAATCTTTCTGAAAGCTTACTTCAATGTCCGCCTTCAACGCGTGCACAACCCCTCTCAGGGCTCTCACCTGAGTCCTGCTGGCGAGTACAACCTGCGCCTGGGTGTGATGAAGGAGTTGAGGCCTGAGCTGATTGCAACATACCAAGGTGAGTGAATTGATCAAGGTTGGAGGGGAAATGTAAGGTAGATGAGTGCAGCATGCAACTGCGGCAGACCTGCAGCATGGGTTGAAGAAGCTGTGGCCTGAGCTTGTTGCAATTTACCAAAATAGATATTCAGCAGGGCTGTGTATGAGCCACAGGCATGCAGCTTGAGGTAGCATTTAACCACGGTACTTCAACTGCAAATGCTTCTATTGCTGGTCTATATTCTGGGTTCTTCACGCACTTAACATGGTACCTCACGTACTGTACTGAGGGTTGTCAATGCAGCATGTATGAATGATACATAAGCATGGGTAAAGAGGTTCTGTCAGCCTGTCAAAGAGGCTTTCAGAGCCTTTTAAGAACCTCTCTCTCCCTCTCTATAGAGCTAGGGCCTCTGTGCTTTTGTGTTGTCAGAATGTTGCTATTCACGGGAGCACCAGGATGGAGTTCCACATCAAACTTTCAAAACAACTTCTTTGATACAATAATTGATGAGAAAATTGAGGTGGAACGGCATGTCAGCATGACCAGGCGGGACAAGAGCAGTCCGGTTATTTTGGTTTAATGTCCGCCCCTTGCCATGGGCATCCCCAAGACGATCCTTTCCCAATTAGGTCGCTTCATTTTTTCGGAACCATTTATCTCTGAGCATTGAGCTATCATTACTGAGCAGCTGTAGGCTGGCCTCCAGGTCATCCTGTGTCAGTCCTTTAATCGATTCTTGGCCTGCTCCAATCCTAGCTATATGTGGTGCTTGGTGTGTTTTAGAGGTCCTATTCTGACCAGTTGTGCATGCTAGCGCAGGCTGTGGAGCGCATGCACAGCAACATCTGCCGGAACTAGGTTCTTGGGAAGCTTCTCCAAAGCGCCAGAAGCTCCTGCAGTTGATGCTCCTTCTGCTGCTTCATGCTTGGCATTACCTCAACCCTTGAGATACTGGACACCAATGCAACTGCAACCAGATAGGCACTCCTTAGTATCCTCCCAAAGCACTTCTTTCGCAAAATGTCTTGGCATTTATTTCAAAATTTCCCCATTTTTTGTGGATGTTTCTGTGCATGCCTGTGTGGCTTTGTTTTTTTGGTGACCCTCTCTGGCATGGAGGTCTCAAAATTTCTGGAAAGGCTTGACAAGGAAGTAAGTAACTTTTTTCCGAGCCTCCACCCATGCTACCTAACCCTAGTCATACAGCACAACCTCCTATTATTTTGGGTGTGGCTCATCTTTCCTTGCATTTTGCGCCTGTATGATTGCTCTATGCAACTTCCCATGGACAAAGCTGACAGTGATATCTGGGGAAAAGCTCTTGCTTGCTGGCAAGACCCCTTTGATTTTTTGACCCATACAAAAAGCGGTTTTGATGATCAAGTGGGGGTCATGCACTTTCCGAGTATGCCCATGTCTCCAAGGCAATCAAGGAGATCAAGAGGAGTGGATGCAGCTCGCTACTTCCTGCCCAGAAATACCCCTTCAACCATATGCTGTCTACCTGCCTGCACAGGCCGTGCGTGACAAGCCATCCATTAATCCATGCTGCCTGCTCTGTGCAGGGGATGTGCGTGTGTTTGAGGGCCACGCCTTCATGTTGGAGACGGCAGTGAGCATTGCATGAAGTAAGCATGACATGCCATGATGCCTGCTCTGCGCAGGGGATGTGCGTGTGTTTGAGGGCCACGCCTTCATGGTGGAAGCAGCAGTAAGCATCGGTGGCCGGGACGCTAGGCCGGGCATCACAGCCTACCGCTTTGCCAACCGCATCCCACTGCTCTTTGAGGTGTGCTGCTTATGCGAGGCCTTGAGGTTCTGCACAGCCGTAATTGATGTTTGGCCTGGCATCGCTGCCTGCCGTTTTGCTTTGCTCATTCCGCTGCTCTCCTGGGTGTTCTGCATTTGCATTTCCTGGAATTCCTGCACAGCTTGACTATGTTAGGCTGGGCAGTTGTGCCTACTGTTTTTGTCCGAGTGCCTTCTGGCGCTGCTCTAAGTGTATTACATATGCATAGCTTGGAATGCCTGCACAACTGCATTTGATCTAGCCTGGGCATCACTGCCTGCCACTCAAGCACAGCCATCCCTTTGGTCTTCAGGGTGTGTTGAATAGATGGCCCGGGATTTCTCCACAGGCGCACTTTGATTTTATGCAGGGCATCCCTGCCTGCTGCTTTCAAGCACATCTCGCACCTCCTTGACTTGTATGAAATTAGTGCACCTCATTGTGATTGTGTTTGAGCAGGGGCCTCTGCGCCTCTGTTATATTTGTGTGCTTGGACACGTAGATCATGCGCTATTTTCGCCGGTGCAGTGCGCATGCAGTGAGTTGTATGCATGATTATATTTTTTCCTGTGAGGTGTTTGATAATACTCAGGGTAGGTGCTGTGAAAACATTCGGATGCTTTCAATGCTTGGTTGTGGAATGCAGGGAGGCTCTGATGTCATCACCAAGACTGCCAACAAAAGAATAAACTGGGGCTCTTACAAGATCAACTCAAGCAGTGACAAGGTAGGCAGGCTCTTACAAAATCAATGCAAGTAGTAACAGAGTAAGCAGGCTCAAACGAGTGTGAATCAATGTAAGTAGGAACGTGGTAAGCGGGATCCTCTATGAGATCAATCCATGTATTGACAAGGGAAGCGGGCTCTTATGAGATCAATGCAAGTAGTGACAAGGTAGGCAGGCTCTTACAAAATCAATGCAAGTAGTTACAAAGTAAGCGGGCTCTAACGAGTGCAAATCAATGTAAGTAGGAACGTGGTAAGCGGGATCCTCTATGAGATCAATCCATGTATTGACAAGGGAAGTGGGCTCTTATGAGATCAATGCAAGTAGTGACAAAGTAGGCGGGCTCTTACAAACTCAATGCGAGTAATAACAAGGTGAGCAGACTCGTGTGAGATCAACTCAAGTAGTGACAAGTTAGCCAGACGGGCTACATCCTTTTTCCTGCATGAGTGAGAGAGGAAATGCAGGCAAGCATTGAAAGGAGGCAAGCACTCTTGACAGGAGCCGAGCATCAAAAGGAGGCAAGCGTTCAAACGAAAAGCAAGCAGGGAAGGCGGGACTGGAAGGAACTCCTTGCCAAATTTTCATGTGCATGCAACCAGGAGCTTCTACTTAGTTTGCACATGCTGCATGTGCTTAGACGACTTGACCACAGTTCGTATGTGCTCCCTGCGCTTTGACAAGTTGACCACAGTTCGTATGTGCTGCCTGCGCTTTGACAACTTGACCACAGTTCGTATGTGCTGCCTGCGCTTTGACAACTTGACCACAGTTCGTATGTGCTGCCTGCGCTTTGACAACCTGACCACAGTTCGGATGTGCTGCCTGTGCTTAGTCCACTTGACCACTCGACCAGAGCTTGGTGTTGGTTTGTTGCAATGCGCACTTGCCTTCTATTGCCACGTTAGATTTGCATGTGCAAAACTGGAGCAGTAGCAAGACCTTGCAAACGATTCTGCGTTGGAGAAAATGGCTTGAACAGACTAGACGCAGGATGCGGTAAACAACTTGCAAGCCTGCATGCATGCGCAGGTGGGTGTATTCGTGTCGATCGTGAGCACCAAGATCCCTTTCAAAGGCGCAGGCAAGGAGTACATTGGAGATGACATTGAGGAGATGGTGGGCGCAGTGAAGCAAGCCATCCAAGCATGCTGCGTGCAGGTGGGTAGGAGAGGCGCTAGCAGTGGGGTGCACAGCGATGGGGACAGGGAGTAGGAAGGGCTCGAAATTATGTTGTGAAAGGCAAGCCTTCTAGGCTGGCTTTGTGCCATGTGCACGTAGTCTAAAAGCTGTGCCTTGCGCCTGGCCTCCTCACTTACGTCTAGTTGCACTGGCCAGGCCGCGTTATGCCTTTCAAGCTCTTGGCTGTCATCATGATATGTCATGACATATGTCAAAAGTTGTGCTGGCCAGGCCGCATGACTTTTTTCAAGCTTTGAGACTGTGGTAATCCCATGGCGTTGCCAAGTTGCCAAGTTGCACATCATGAGTGTTTACAAGCTGCACCGAGGCTGGCATCATGAGTTTTCCAACGTCTCGATGAGCCTGGTCTGATATGAGTGTTGTGAAGCCTTTGCTTTGCCTGACCCCTTTGCCTTCCTGATTGCCTGCTCTCTCTATGCCCTGACTACGCAGCGTTTGTTTTGCCTGACACGTTCCCTGTACAGCCTGCTCTGTGTTCCATTTTCTCTCTGGCAACTCTGGATGGGACACCTTTGCCTCTCTGATGGTCTCGCTTGCTGTGCCCGCCTTTGCAGCTCAAATCCAAGATCGTGCGTGCCCATGCTGCCAGGGAGCAAAAGCAAAGGAAGCGCAACCTGGTCAAGTAAGTTGGTGATGCACCCGAGTTTAAAGTAATTGCAACTGCAGTTGATTTGAATGGTCTGCGATCAAGCATGTGTACAGGGAGCTTGCTGACTTTTTCTGAGCAAGCTTCTATTTTTAGAGCAAAGGGCGTCACCATTAAACTCCTTCTAGTAACTGCATGTCTCACCGCAGCTGTTGCTTGTTTCCTGATTTGTCCCACTGCTCTGCCAGAATTGCATCATTCCCTCGTTGGCTGTCGCTGTGCCTTTGTGCCCATGTGTGAGCGTGCTTGTGTGTGCTCATGTGTGATCTGAGCTCATGTGTGCTGTGTGCTGATGTGTGCATTTGCTCGTATGTGCTCTGTGTTAATGTGTGCATGTGCCTTTGTGCTCGTGCCAATAAGGGCATGCATTCACTCTCGACCCTTCTCCTCTCTGCCGCTTTGCAAAGCATGCAATAAATGCCTGTATTGCTGCTGCCCATTGTGCACCTTCCATTGCATTGCCTTACCGTTCTATATGGCTGCTCATTGTGTGCAAAGCTTGCGTTTATGTTTTATATTGCTGCTGCTTGTCGTGTGCTTTCCAGTTTTTGGAGCAAAACGTGTGTGTTTGTGTGTGTGTGTGTGTCCAGGTACATTCCTAACGTTGCTAACGCGGTGTGGAGTGTGTTGGAGACCATGGCATCAAGCAGGGTGGAGCCAGGTCCCAAGCGCAGGAAGCTGGATGAGGAGATTGGTGAGTGATTCAGAGGAGAGTGGTCAGATTAGGAGGCAGGCCCCAAGCGCAGGAATCTGGAAAAGAGCATTCAGCAATTAAAGTTCTTATTCACCTGAGAAATGGAAGCGTTGGGTGGTGTTTGGCCTTGAACTTCAGCAGTGGTATTGCAGCACGTGCAAAAGAGTTTGCTGGCAAAGTGGATTCAGGGCGCAGAACTGTCGAAAAGGGGGGTCAGGCAGGGGGTTCAGTGCAAAGTGTTTCATGAACTGCTGGGGCGAATAAGTTTGCTGCAACAAGCTTGAAGAGGAGCAGCCTCAGGGCGTGTTCTTGGTTGCACAATCCTATCCTCAAAAGTCATGTGTCGCAGCGCTGGCGCTCATCCAGGCTCCCATCTTGCATGCAGGCATGCTGTCGTCTTGCCCTCCATTTCTAAGTGTTTCTTGCACCGTTCTCTTTCCCTGTTTACTTTCCGTGTTTACTCGCTCTCGCTGTCTTCCCTGTCTGCAAGTTTGGAGCATTGAAACACTGAAGGCTTAGGTTCCGTCCTTTGCTTGCAGGCATGCTGAGCGCTGTGAGGCAAAAAGAGGTTTCCTCAGCAGTCCTGCAGTCCAAGCTGAAAGAGCATATCGAGCGCATCGACACAGACTTGGTAATTTGTTAATTGAGAAGAAAAGGAAAACCACAGAGGCAGAAGAGCTTTCCCTACATCAACAAGACTAAAAGGAGGCTCGTTGGCTCAAAAGAGCCATGAGTCCCCTCAACCACAGTTTCGGTTGGCTTTGAAACCTCAATTGTTTGTGCTGTCCCTCTGCTTCATTGAGAAGTACTGGTTCGGCACACCTTAATTTTGGCATGCTTCCCAACGTGTTTTTGAGTGTGAGGGAGTGATGCATGTGGATTGTGCGGATGTATTGTTGTATCAGAGGTATATCTTTCCTCCTTTCTCCAGCCGCTCAGGCCCCGGTCCCACTGGCGGGATCACCCCCCGGGATCACCCCCTGGGATCAGGGGTCGGATTTTTAGTGTCTGCAAAAAACAAATTCTTTGAGCGTTCCACTAAATTCCTTGTGCCGTATTTACTTAGCTTTGGATTTTTTTCATCGCGTGATCCGTCACCCCCCATTGTAACCATTGTCTTGTTAGATTTTTTTCATCGCGTGATCCGTCACCCCCCATTGTAACCATTGTCTTGTTAGATTTTTTTCATCGCGTGATCCTGACCCCTGATCCCTGATCCGCCCCCCCCCCCCCTGATCAGGGGGGGTTGATCCCGGGGGGTGATCCCGCCAGTGTGACCGGGGCCTCACACCTATACACCTTACACATAAGTGTCAAGCTTTGAGCCCACGACTTCAAAGGGCAGGTCATCACAAGAGGCTGTTTGCCAATCAGCAGTGCTTGATTGACACAGAACACAGACACACACACACATGTGCACGCGCACACGCACACACATACACACACTTTCCTGCGTGTACAATGCAGGCGCTTGAGTACCAAGTGCAGCAAGGTCTAGCAGGCGCTTCCAAGAGATCCTTGTGGCTAGCACCTGCTCATGCAGGACAAGCGCAGCATGGGCCAGAGCTGCATGCTAATTGCGCGGTGCTGAAGCTGCTACAGTAGTCTGGTTAGCACCTGCTCATGCAGGGCATTCGCAGCAGTGGCCAGAGCTATATAAGATGCTTTCCATGTTCATGGCCCTCTTTTGAAGTATACCTGTCAAATTGGGCCATTTTAGGGCAGATTTAGTGTGCCATGTTTGCAATTTAGTTTGTTGCTATTCATGACCTGCAAATCTCACTTGCAGCATTTAGACTGATGAGTTTGTGCATTGTTTTGTTCAGAGTTTGCATGATTTTCTGTTGACATGTCCTTTCTCATTGGACAGGTCTCGCTCCCACCCTTTCATCTTCCTCTCTCGTTCATCTCTTTGTCTTTTACCCCATCATTTCCTCCTCTGATGGCAAATGCAAGGTTACAAGGTTACAATGGGTTTTGACCTTCAGCCAGATAGTTTGGCTGCTCGGCACATACAATTTGGTTTAAATGACCTTGATGAGCTGGTGACAAGGTTTAATTGATAGAAGCACATGTGTATAATTGTACATTCATGGTATATGAACTGCTTTTTCAATCCTTTTTAGATGAGGAGCAACATGGTGATGTATATTAAGTGTATTTGTACATGATAAAAAGCTTACGTTCTAGCACGCCTGTTTGTTTGTGCTCACCCCACAGAACCTCATGCAGCCCTGTGCAAACCCTGTAAAAATGAAGAGAGGTTTTTCTTGGCAAACACGCAATAGCTGTGCATGGAGAGGGACGGTTCCCTTGCTGTTTGATAGGCCAGGGTGTTATAAAGAAGCCCACATGTGTAGCCCAATCTGAGCAAAAGTAGGAGTAACAGAGGTACAAGGGTTACAAGGGATACAAGGGGGTTGGCGTACAGCCCGAGAATCTGGCTGATCAGCTGCTGGTGAAACCTTCTCATCCAACATCAAAAACTGAAACCAGTTCAAACAAAAAAATTGAAAATCTGTACGAGTCTTGATTTAGGAAAGCATTGACCTCGAAATCAGTCAAAATGTGAAAGCTCGTCAAGAAAGGAATAAAATCAGTGTTTGGAAGCTGGGCAAAAGTATGTAACGGTTAAAAAAAATCAATGAACAGGTCCTTGTATTTTCTGAGCACCTCACACAACTCACAGCAATTGCAATAGAAAAGAACATGTTTCTCGTCTTAGACTTCAGCACATCCACACTTATCACAAATATTTGAACCACCCAACCATTACGTAACAGAGGTACAAGGGTTACAAGGGAAAAAGGCCTCAGTCAAGATGTTTGACTGCTAGCCTAACAACAGAGGTACTGAAGGTTGTCAGCCTCGTGTCTATGCGCTCCGATGCTTCTCCACTGCTTCACTGCAGCACTTGTGGCAACTTCCCTCCAATTAGCCCTCTGGCAAAGATCGCACACCTGAAATTGATGCCAGTCGCTTGAATTGCACGGCTGCTGGATTGGGAGGCCAGTTCTTTGGCTTTTTGTCTGACAATGTTCACTTTTTTCTGAGGAAAATTTGACATGAGGTTTTGCTGACTACAGCTCGCTGTGTGGATTGAGTTACAATGAGTTACAATGGGGTTTGACCTTCAGCCAGGTAGTTTGGCTGCTCGGTGTGCTCAACTGTTCCAACTGCACAAAAAATATCCATGAGATTGGAAATAAAACGATAAGTGTCATTAGTTTGTTTCTGCAAGAAATGAAAAGCATCCTCAGAGCTAGCTTGAGAATAGTAGAAAGTGCCTGAATCGTCCAGAAAAATTCTATAAGACGAGGGGAAGTCAGCAAATAACTGTGCATAAGCCCTTCGAAGAGAGCACACAGAAGCGCAAGAACAAAGGAACACGGCATGCTTTTCATCTTGGAGTCCTTGTTCACATTTATCACAAGTTGATGTGTGCTCCTGCCAAAGTGATGTCTCAACTCTTAAAGTATGAGCATGTAAGCGAAAACGTGCTATGTTTCTTAGCGTGCGCTTACCCAAATCAAGATGCAAATACCTGGGGACAGAAAAGGGCGCACCATGAACAGACAAGGGTCTCAAAGGGAGTGCCATCCAGTGATGATATTTGGCTAATTTGTTCGTGTGGTCACCATGTTCTGCCAAGGCATCAGCATTCCACACACCTCGCAGCCTTTTTCTCAGATCAACCACAAACTCCCTCATGACTATAGGCTGCCCTGACCGAACACAATGAGTAAACACGTTGCACCTGTCCAAGCCTGTGCAGGCAGCCAAAAATTCTGAAGTCCAGCATTTATGGGAAAGACTGCTCATTTCAACATCTGCTTGCAGTACCTTACTGAGTGTAGTGCTGTTGCTGCGCAGTAAAGCATTGTAAAACCTAACTGCTGCACGAAACCAATAGAACTGTAAAGGTTCATGCCCACACTCGCGCAGTACAGACCAATTAGGAGTGGTGCGCTTTACCCCAAGGATACGCTTCAAGGATTCGCTGTGTGGATTGGACGTATTTTAGGAAGTATTCTATTGGACTCCGACTCAGAGGGGAAAAAAAAGCAATGAGGCACCATTGGGACAAGTACAAGGGTCATTAAATCAACGAGCCTTTCTGCCAAATGGGAGGGCAACATCATGAACTTGAATGCTTAAGGCTCGAGATAGATGCTGAAGACATGAATGCAATGCTTGCACTCTGCAAACCAACAACAGCAAATAAGAAAGGATGGGTATGCTGGATTGAGCACTTGTCCAAGGAGGGCCAAAGAGGCCACATCGACAGTTGTTCAACCTGCTTCCCTCAATTGAAGACATAAGACCAGCCTGAATAGTGTCAATCCAGTGCATGGTAGCTGCAAACCAAAAAATATTCCTACAGGGTCAAGCATGCGCTTCATCAAGGAGCAGAACAGGCGGCTACCAAATTTGTTGTTAGATACAACGTCATTGCTGTTTGCAACATCCTCATCCCTGACGTGCTCCTCAATAATGACGTCCAGGGAGCGATACAAGAGCAAGGAACATAAGGCTGCAATCATACTGTGTTAAGCTCATTGTTTTCGGATTTTGAAATGCAGTTGTCGCATAAGCTCAGCTGCCCTCTCATCAGCGCTTCCAAGTTGTTCTTGCTTGCCAGACCTGTGGTCACAAGCTCTACGACCATGCTATGTGGCCAATCAAAGCCACCCCTCTTCCCCCTGTAGAAGAAGTTGGAAGACAGATGGAAGCTGCAAAGTCTTGTTGCAGCAGCCAGACGTGGTTTGAGTATGATTGTGGCGCAGCATGGTAGACAAGCAGCTTTCTTGCACGGCTCTTTGAATCTGTGAAATTTCGTGAAGCATGATATCTGAACTGTTAACTGTTTACACGAGATTAAAGCGGACAACGGATATCAACAAGCGAGAACTGATCAAGTTTAGGACACACCCAGATATGCAAGCTATAAGCAAGATAAATAATCACAATAATATATACAGTTCACTGTTCAACTCTGGGTTCGGTATCACTTGGTTCAGTACACACGAACACGCTTGCATGGTTCTGCTTGCTCACACGTTCAACACTCCCCCCCAAGCATGTAAGCACAAAATTGATCACTGTTGTTTTCCAGAGTACCGATATTACGCACACCAGTTTCAGTTCATATAGATTGCAGATCACTCCCTTAGTTGGCGTAAGTATTCATATCTGGACACTGGCTGTGCTGAATACACTGGGAAAAGGCAGGGCAAACATCTTTGAATTCCTGACGTAGGGCCCACGTTGCTGTTATGCCGCACTTCATGACAGCCTGTGCAAGCTCAACAATTTGAAATTGTGTTTGGAAATTTGGAATACCTCGCCTACTTTTGCGTCTCAAAAGCGCATGTAAAAATCCACACAAAACGTGCATAGAGTGCGCTCATTTGGCAACACTGTGGAACCTAGGCCTCAGGCAAAATTCTTCCAGACCTCTCCAGGTGTAAAAAGGCATAAAAAACATTTTGTTCTCTCCTGTTGCTTACTCGTCCAAAAAGGAGTGTCATCTTGAGAGCTCGTACTACCTTGAGCCTGATAAGGCAAGGTCAGAGAAACAACCATTACTTTAGCGTGCAGGCAATGCGCTTACACACAGACAATTTCCTCGAGGCACACGTGTAAAATTCCATCAGAGATAGAGCTTGCCCAGTCTCGCTTTCCTGTGCAAGGAAGGTACATGTACACTAGTTAATACGAAGTAAGTACTTCAACTAAGTTTAGTACGGTTATGGAGCCAGGTGCTTCCAATAACCCTCCAGATCCCCATTAGGATAATCTTTTTGTAGTCTTCGTGGTGGAGGGGACTCACGGCTCTTTTGAGCCAACGTGTCTTCTTTTCCTTAATTGATGTAGGGAGAGTTTCCTTTGCCTACGCATGTATGAAGCTGTGAACACATACTTTGTTCATGACCATCTCAGGCTCCATCCAAATGCTTCCTGACACTGTTCCAGCGTTCCTCGTCCGTGCAAGCATAGGACAGACGGTGCGGGTTCAAATCAATAAAGAACATAAGTTTTAATAGTACTTGGTTATTTTTTAAAATTTGTCAAGGGCGAATTTTTGCTGTGCGGGTAGCCAGGGCTAAAGTAGAGCAATTGTAGCCAATTATCATTATGTTGGCAATAAAGCAATATATTTTGCAATTGAATAATGGCCTCATAACAGCAAGTTGAGGAGGACAGCACATGGCGGGCTTTTGTAGTGAGAAGCTTGGTAAGAAAGATTGAGCACAGCTGTCAATGTTTGATGCTGCGTATGCTTTGAGCTGTGCTTTGCAATGACTTGGTCAAACATGAAAACCTGAATTCAAATTCCACTTTGACCGAGCTCATGTGCACATAAACCATTGTATGCATGAAGCAATGTGCGCGTGTGGTAACAGCAGAGTGACAATTTACACACAAAATGATGCACACACACACGCACACACACACGCGCGCGCGCGCACACACACACACACACACACACACACACACACACACACACACACACACACACACACACACACACACACACGCACGCACGCACGCACGCTCGCGCGCACACACACATACACACACATGCGAGCGGACACACACATACACACGCACACACACACACACACACACACAAACGCACAAATATACACGCAACCATGTGCAAAACACACGCACATGCGCGCACACACATACACACACATGCGCGCTCGTCCACACGTACGCAACACACAAACACAAGCACACATCGCCTCCTTAATTCCAGTCCATCCGCTGCCCGAAGTCAGGCGCCGTGCATTGCAGAGCCTGGACTTCAAGGTCAAGCATGCCCTCCTGTCTCAGCAAGATTTTTTGCAGGTATGCGACGTTCTTTTGCTCCAGTTGTGTTGCAGGCTATCCTTTTTTTAGAACAGTGTCAATGCACTTTGTTCGGTCTTACCTAGCTATTTGCACCTTTGTTGTAAGCCGATGCCTCCAAAGAATGCCACTCCAAACAAAACCAATTACCAAAACCACCAAGTTAGGCTGCATTAACATGAATATTGACGTGATGATCAGTAGCACGTATGCTGCCCATATTATTATGGCCATGACGACATACAGACTCCTGATGAAAAGGGTTATGACTCCATCTAGCAGAGCAGTATGGTTTCCTGCCATTGCACGATCAAATGCATGATCAAATGCACTGGCAAATACCAAAACTTTTTCCTGACAGCTTGCCCCTGCTTCTCATTGCCGCAGGACCGTGCCATCCTCACCAATCTTCTAGGTAATTGTTTCCTTGCGTGAGTGTCTGCCTTGATGGTTGTTTGAGCGGTAGCAAAATACAATCGGCTAATATTCCTTTGATCATTGCTGCTTTTGTGGTTGCCATTTGAGCAGTCTAATTTGTAGTGATATGGATTGACTTGGTAGCAAGCACAGCACTTTCACTTCATTCGAGCACTGCCCTGAGCTCATGAGCACCAAATGGTTTTTCATGCGTATGCCCGTGTTGCGTCATTCAAGGCTCATAAGCTTCCAGGACTCTGTCACTGACAGTTTCAGAGAAGAACACTCAGGCTCGAACCGCCGAGGCCATGAAAAGTCCAGAAGATGCATATACATACATATGTATGTGGCTGGTGATGCCTGCCTGTAGCGGCCTACCCACTGTTCGTTGCTCGTCTTCCATGGGAAACTTGGCAGTGCACTCAATTCCATTTCAAAGACAGCCCCTCAAAATTCCTGCTCTTTCATTGCTCCTTGCTGTGCCAGGGCTGCTGAAGTCTGGTGCCAAGGTAGCCCAAGTGGATGCACTCTGTTAAAGACGAGCACCTCAGGATTCTTGCTCTTTCATTGCTTCTTGCTGTGTCAGGGCTGCTGAAGTTTGATACCAACGGAGCCCAAGTGGATGCATTCTTATAAAGATGAAAGCCTCAGAATTCCTACTTGTTCATGACATCGATGTGTCAGGGCTGCTGAAGTTTGATACCAACGGAGCCCAAGTGGATGCATCTGCCCTGCTACTCCTGCAGAGGGTGGCCTCCAGCTTCCCGCTTGCAGGTGACTCATGCGTCAGTCTTCCCTGCAGCACCACATCAGTCTGCCCTGCTGCACCATATCCTCTGTTTCATGTGTGCTCCTCTGTCACAGCACAGCAGCTGTTGCGGACCAGCGTGTGGTGCACTTGAATCGCCAGGGCAAATGATCGAGCAGCAGGCATGATCAAGCAGGCAGATCCAAGCAGCAGGTCAAGCAGCATGATTAATCAGCATGATCAAGCAACGCTCTGCTTGATCATGTCATTCACTCCAAGCAACGAACCAGGCACCTACATGTTGAGCATTCTGCACCTTGATGGCATCCTGCATCGTGAAGTCCAATCACGCAGCGGGATAGCTGCTGCAGCTTAAGTCCTCCACTCCCACAGCAAGGCCGGATCCACATTTGCAGCTATAAGAAAAGGTACCAGCATCTTCACCGAAACCCTCGGTGAAGATGCTGGCTGGTGAGTCTTGGTTTGGTTGTTCCTCGTTTGCCTTTGGTGGGCGAGGCTCCCTGTTAGTTTCAGCGCTGGCTGTTGGGTGTTTCCTCCATGCAAGCTGGTTGGCGTCCAGCGTTGCCTTGTACGACTCCTTTTTACAGCGAGGCGTTTGCTGCCTGTTGGGCACACAGCACCTTGACCACATCCTGCATTGTGGACTCCAATCCCGCAACAGGGCAGCTGCGGCAGCTGGACTCACATCAGCATGTGCTCTGACCGGATAGGACAGGAAAGAATTGCCTCGCTTTCACTGCCTCGGAGGGACCTCCTCCACTTTTTGGCGTGTTTCACTTCTCTGGGACAGTTAGGTTCAGCACCAGAACCTGGGACTTTTTGGCGTGTTTCACTTCTCTGGGACAGTTAGGTTCAGCACCAGAACCTTGCTCTTCTGGTGTTTCAACCCCCACCCCTGTTACAGCAGTAACACCTGCATTCAGTCACCTGCTCTGCATGTGTTGTCTGCAACCCCACTCCTGCAGCGTGGCAGCTGCTGCAACTGTGACATTTTGGTTCAGTGTCCTGCTCTTCATGTGTTGTCTGCAACCCCACTCCTGCAGCGTGGCAGCTGCTGCAACTGTGACATTTTGGTTCAGTGTCCTGCTCTTCATGTGTTGTCTGCAACCCCACTCCTGCAGCGCGGCAGCTGCTGCAGCTGGGGACGGAGGACAGCCTGCGCCTACTGCGCCCCAAAAGGTCACCCGATCTGCACCCCCTGATTGACAGCGCCCTCAGCCAGCTAGCACCCATGGCACCAGGAGCTGGAGCCTTGCTCCCGGTGGGTGACTGTGCGGGAGGGAACTCTGTATGGCGCATTTATGCCTGTATCTGCTGTGTCACAGGTTTCGATCATTAGAGAGTCATGTGTGTAAGGTAGACTTAAGTGTGCCTAAGCGTGCAGCTGAACGCAAGTGTGGGATCCTGAGAGTGGGATGCTTCTGGTAAGGTAGAAGTTGCATGGAGCTTACCATACTTACACGTAATCATTCTGCATCCTGTTCCGCGCCCCTCCAAAATAATGATTGATGGGTCCTGCCTTAATATATACCCCCCTTAGTATTTAATTAAAAATGCCCCGCACATTCCTGCAGGGGCAATCAGTCCCAAATTCTTGAAGGTGTGAAGCAAGCATTGTGTGTACAGGATGCACATTACTCCTGCATGTGGAGACCAGTAAGGTGATGTTTAAAAGCCTATGATGTTGGCCATGCTCACTGCTTCTGCAATTGAGACCTGCCCAGTACATATAATCTCACACTTTCTGGAATAAGCTCTTTTCAAAAATGCATGAAGCCCAACTGCACATACTGCTTCTGCATCTGAAGTTTTGCTTACTTGCATAAATACGCCGCTACTTGCTCATTTGCCACTTTGCTCAATCTGATGCTTGAACTCAACGGAACTGAACAGCAAGCCCTCTTACTTCCTGCTGCTTCCATACCTCATTTGAGGAGGCTTCTCACTAAGGCTCGAAAGGCTTCAGTGCCCTGCTGTTGATGCTCCTAGGCGCCTGTGGGCTATTGTTTTCATCCATAGCCCAAGGAATTTTTAAAGTCTCATTCCTTAACTTATACACACATTCTCACATGCTCCAAAACAGCCATTACTTCTAGTGTCCGCATTCATCCGGCACCCCCTTGAAATTATTGCTTTTGCGGGTTGATATCGTGTAAGTACGGCATGTCACAGAATGCTTCATGCCTAGGCATGGTGATATATTCATATTGGAATGTTCCTGCTTAGTACATGTGTATTGTACAATCTTGTATTTATTTGATATACTCAGCAAAGCCAGCAAACGTCTAAACCTTCGACAAAGAGATCTAGCAAAATGTTTTTGGATGCAAGCTCTGGATCGGTAAGGAATATTTGCTTGGGGAAATTGTGAGTTTCTATAATCTGTACGAAAATGTGATACATGCACATACACACATAATCATTTTGGGATACTGCAATGCTGGTCTGGTCCATCAAGCAGGTTCACCCAATTTGCAGGAATGTCAGTGCGTATCCAAGAGATTGGGTAATGGCTTTGATCGGCATGCTGAAGCAATCGATGGCTGAAGTGATCATGCAAGGTACTCACCACTTCTGGCAGCACTGAATGCAAGTGTCTAATATGGCAACTCTAAGCTGATGAAGGGAGCACCATCAGGCGGACATGTTCAGGGCATCACAGGCCATACAGCAAAAGTATTAGCAGGGGAGTTCAACCCAAACCACGCTAACAAAATCCCTCACAGTTTGCTTGCTATCCTCCAAATCCACAGAGCACAGGACGCTGCCCACAGCTTGCCCTTGCTCCTCCCTTTCTGTCTCAGTGTTCTGCCCATTGCTGTCTCGGTGCCTATTCCTGTCTCCTCCACTCCCTCCTCCATTCCTGTCTCAGTGCCTCTGCCCATTGCTGTCTTCAGTGCCCTTCCCTGTCTCCACTGTTCCTGGCTCAGTGCCTCTGCCCATTGCTGTCTTCAGTGCCCTTCCCTGTCTCCACTGTTCCTGGCTCAGCGCTTCTGCCCCTTAGGGCGGCATTACACAGGATGCATCTCTTGGTCCATGTCCAGACGACTCTCTTTGTCCAGACAACTCCCTTTGTCCTCTCTTGCCTCTGCCGCACTACTCGGCATGACTCAATGGCAACAAGGGTCACAGTTGTCTGTGCAGACCCCTGCTGCTCAGGGCAGATCGAATAAAGAAAATTCCATTGTTCCGCTTACAGTCTGTGCTTGAAGGTGCCACCCATGATCCTCCTCTTTTTTTCACTTCAGTCAAGCTGCCACCCATGATCATTTTTTTTCCACTTCAGTCAAGCTGCCACCCATGATCCTCCGTTTTTTTTACTTCAGTCAAGCTGCCACCCATGATCCTCCTCTTTTGTTTTCCACTTCAGTCAAGCTGCCACCCATGATCCTCCTCTTTTTTTACTTCAGTCAAGCTGCCACCCATAATCCTCCTCTTTTTTTACTTCAGTCAAGCTGCCACCCATGATCCTCCTCTTTTTTTTCCACTTCAGTCAAGCTGCCACCCATAATCCTCCTCTTCTTTTTACTCAGTCAAGCTGCCACCCATGATCCTATTTTTTTCCACTTCAGTCAAGCTGCCACCCATGATCCTCCTTTTTCCGCTTCAGTTACGCTGCCCTCGTAGGCAGGTACAGCTATGCGACCTTTCCCTTTCTTACTGGATTCTTGCTCGGTTCTGCCGCTCAGGGCGGCATTGCTTACGAGACACGAGGCGTCCGCTATGATGGCAGCAGCGATGCGGGTGGTGCACAAGCCTATGACATGGTTTATCCCTTGGACACACAGGCGGGACATGCAGCTGCCACACCCTCTCAGCCTCCTGGTGGGTCCCTTGCCTGAAGCTTGTCTGCCTTTTCTTTTGAGTATGAACGTCATGCAGCTGCTACACCCTTTCAGCCACCTGGTGGGCTCCCTTTTCTGTGCTTGGCTGTCTTTTTTTCCTGAGTTTAAACTCTGATGCATATGTTGCGTCGTCCGCTGTCACAGCATTTCTGTACATTGCCTTGACCCAATCTGCAAGCGCAGGGCCCCTGCCCTTGTTGCGCTTGCCAGAATGCATCCTGTCCTAAACGCTGCGAGAGCTGCAGATTTTCTGCACATGCGTTAACCCCATAAAAGGATTCACCTGGTCTACAAGAACAGGAAGGTTTAGAAGAAAAAGAAGAAGAAGAAAAAGAAGAAGAAGAAGAGAATGATAAGCAAGAGGTTCAGGCGCAGTACGCGCTCCAGCCTGCTGCTTTCTCGTTGTGATGCGCCTTATTCCACTGATCAGGCCCAAGACTCCCGGCAAGCTTCTGAAATATGCTATAAATGTACCCACCAAATATTGAGTTTCACTGTTCATTTCGGCCACCGACCTCAAAGTCAGCATGCTTGCCACACATCCGCTGTCCCAATCATGTGCACGTGCGCACAGGCAGCACTGTCCTCCTGCCACCCCACACCATCAACCTCAATGCCTCCTTCAAGATCACCACTCCTGTCACATGTGCTGACACAGTCATGCGTACATGCCCACAGGTAGCACAGTCCTCCTTCCACCTCACACCATTAGCCGCCCCCTGGAGCCCGAGTTCAGGTCGGCAGCCACTCCCTATGAGCCTCCCCACCCTCACACGCTGCCCGTTACGCCTGCCCTCTCTACCTCACCGCCAAACACTTTTACGCCCCCGGGGACATCCCTCTCCTCCCAGCACCCTCTGTCCACACCATCAGGTTCACAATCCCATCTTAGTGCTGCTCCATCCACTGTCGCCACTGGCGTCATGGACACTGCCCACGCCACTCGAGCCGTGAGTGCGCATGGGGGATGGGGCAGCGTGGGTGGGTGGGGTGATGCTGCTGGGTACCCGACTCCGAGTAGACAGAGTGGTGGACATACCTCGCTTCCTGGTCCAGTCGCGCCTACTCCTGCCTCAATAGACGTGGTCCATAGACAGCAGCATCAGCATCACCATCAGCAGCAGCTGCTGCAGCGGGAGCGGCAGCAGCAGATCCTGCAGCAGTACTACTCGCCCCAGAAGCAGCAAGAGCGGCCTGCAAATGTGCAGGCGGTGGTGAGGCGGCTCAGAGCAGAGCGTGGGGCTGACGGGCAGGCAGGTGTGTGTGTGTGTGTGTGTGTTTGTGTGTGTGTATGTGTGTGTGTGTGTTTGTGTGTGTGTGTGTGTGTGTGTGTGTGTGTGCGCGCGAGCGCACGCACGCCAAAAACATTTTGATCACGGCTCAAAAGCACAGCCTGTACTTGGTGCCCTGTTTTGACACCCAAACCAATTCAACCATTGCTCATGGATGCTCCTGTGTGTGATCATCGTGAGCCATTGCCCAAGTGATGCCACGCTGGCATCAAGCCTACCACGCCGTTTGCATTTCCAAGCTTTCGCATGCCCGAGCCCTTTGTGGGGCAGCTACCCCTTTGCATGCCCATGTCACCTGTGTGCCTGCTAACCCCCTTTGCATGCCCATACTTTTGTGAGCCAGCCCCCCCCCCCCCCTTTTCATGCTCATGCCATTTGTGAGCCTATTGCCACCTTTGCATGCCCATGCCCAGGTGATGCCATGCTGGGCTCAAGCCTGCCACGCCGTTTGCATGCCCAAGCTTTCGCATGCCTGAGCCCTTTGTGAGGCAGCTATCCCTTTGCATGCCCATGCCATTTGTGAGCCTATTGCCACCTTTTCATGCCCATGCCCAGGTGATGCCATGCTGGGCTCAAGCCTGCCGCCACAGCCCTCAGACTGGCTGCTGCCCGCGGTGCAGCTGGGCGCGTCGGATGAGCAGCACCTGTTTGAGCTGGTCCTGCGGCTCAAGTGCATGCAGGAGCCTGACAGGATTGTGGCACCAGCACTGCAAGTGGGTGGTGGATGAGTTGGTGTGGGAGGATGGGTGGGTGGGCACTAAAGTCGTTGTATGCCAATGATGTACGTTTCAGTGCAAATGCTGTACAATCACTCTTAACCGTGCGCACACACACACACACATACACACACGCACACATACACGCATGCCTGCGCGCACACATGTGTACGTATGCATGAACATGCGCAGGAGCTTCTCAGTGGGGCAGCTGCTGACTTCCCGCCGGAGGCACTCGTCTCTGTCCCTGGATTAGTGGTGAGTGAAGGCTTTCAGTGCACTTGCTTATTGTCCTGCAATCTCTTGCATGCTTCATTCAGCAAAGATGACATCACTGGTCAGCAAGGCAGTTCCAGATCACAAGCTCAACAAATGCTGCTTGCTCAGTGTTGTGTGCCACAGAGCCTTTGAAAGGCCATCAATGGATGCCATAGGTTGGCACAGCGACTTTCCGATGGACCCTCCTCACCGTCAACGCTGCCTGTATGCCTGTACCATCATCCATCAATTTTTCCAATCTTGTTTTTGTTTGTTTTCCAGGGCCTCTCAGTTCGTACAGGGCCTGAACCATGCTTATCCCTTGGTATGACATTTTCCCACAACAGGCACTTTATGTGGGGCTGCCGCTGGAAACCCCTAAAAGAATCCCAGTTTATGCTGCTCAATAGCTCTTGAGGTACTAAGCTAATCCCTGTGCAACTCTACTATTGCGGCTATTGTGGCTAACACGGTTCCTGATTCATCGTGCCGCTCAGAAGCCCTTGTAATCTGATCAAGGCCCTCGGCAAGTCTGCTCCATTGTTGAAGCTAATCTAGCTACAGTAACTACAGGGGAGTGCTCGGTTGCTCCCTGCTGCATTTAGCAGCCCAAGAGCTCTCCAGGTTTTGAGGTGATTAGGTTTAATTTCCAGGTTAAAGGTTTAGAGAAGGGCATCAGCCAGTATCTGCCTCATACTGCAGCCCAACAGCTATTGTAACTACATGGTCATCAGCCAACCCCGGAATTTAAGTCAACTGTTCTTGTAAACATGCTGAGGGCGTCAGTTATACATCGCATAGTCCTTCAGGGACCAGACCCCTGACCATCCCAGACTCAGACTCTTACTGATGGTGGTGAACAGCCAGCTCAACTGCGCAGCATCAAAACTGGTGAGCAGGCACACAAGACCAAAGCAAGCCCCGACTCCGTGCCTGTGGCGTGCACTCACAGGACCAGCTGCTGTTTATCCTGACCTCCACCCCGCACGACAGCTCCCTCCAACCACCCGCTGCTGCGTTGTTGTTGCGCCTGGTGGAGGGATTGAAGGCATCTATTGCAAGGGCTACAGATCCCATGCTCTTGTGTCCTGGTAGGTAGTGGTTTTCTGCTTGCTTGGGGATTTGTTGCAGGATCAACAACAGATGCTGATGTGCAACCCCCATGCTCTTGTGTTTTGGTAGGTAGTGGTGTTCTGCTTGCTTGGGGTTGTGTCGCAGGATCAACATAAGATGCTAACCCCATGCTCTTGCGTCCTGGTAGGTAGGTAGGTAGGTAGGTGAATAGGTAGGTAGCAGTCTTCTGGGTTGCTTGGCTTTGTTCCAGGATCATCAAGCATTGAGCATTGAGTGCTCTGATCATGATCATGATGTAAAACCCATGCCCTTATGTCCTGGTAGGTAGTAGTCTTCTGGGACGAGTGTGGCTTTGTTACAAAATCAGCAACGCTGATGTTTTGAAAAAAAGTGGCAACGGTTATGCTGATGCAGATTTCAAGCAAAGATATCAGGCAGGTGTAAGTCATTTCCTGACTAGCCCTAGAGAGTTCAGTCCAGTGAGCTCGATCCAGCTCCTAAAATAGTAGTGACAATTTTGAAGCCCTAAAACAATACCCAGCCCTGGGTCTAGCCAATCTAGTTGCCATAGGCGCATGCCGTATGGCTGATAGTCTTGTTCCATTTTGTTTTGGGGTGATATGATTTGAAAAATGAGTCTACTCCAGCTTCTCGCCAAGATTCTGGCATGTCCACTTTGTTTTCTCCCCTTTCCACTTTGTTTTCTCCCACTTTGTTCTCTTCCCTTTCTCATGTCTCATGTCGCATGTCCACTTTGTTTCCTTCCACTCTGTTTTCTTCCCTTTCTCATGTTAAATGTCACATGCAGGCGGCCAGGTCTTCGTTTTCTATGTGCCTGTGCCTAAATTCTCAACTCTGCTCTTTCGATGCTGGCTCCCTTGTTGTCATGTGCAGGCATCCAGAGCTTGGTATTTTTGGAGCCTGTGCCCAATTTTTTACTCTTCTGCTTTTTCAGTGCTGGATCCTTTGTTGTCACGTGCAGGCATCCAGAGCTGGTCTTTTACAGCGCCTGTGGCTCCATTTCTTTCTTTTCCCCTTCTCATGTCTGGCTCCTTTGTTGTCACATGCAGGCAGCCACAGCTTGGTCTTTCACAGTGTCTGTGCCTTCATTTGTTTGTTCTTCCCTTTCTCATGTCTGGCTCCTCGAACGTCACATGCAGGCAGCCAAAACAGGGGCGCCATGGGGGCCTTGGCAGCTGCAGCTGCGGCTGCAACTGGACATGCTGGCAGTGTTGACTCGTCGCCTTGGAAGGCAAAGGTATGCCCCGGGATGCGATGCTCACGGAATGCTTGTCTGCTGCAATGCTTATGTCTGGCCTTCTCCATTTTACAGCACCTACCTCAACTGCATCTTTTTATAGATTCTTATCCGTATTTTGAGGAGGGGTGCCACCCAGCTGCACCATGTTCAGTTGCACTGCTTTGCTTGCAAAAGAATGCTCTTGAGCCCCAACCAATCCCTGGATGCCATCAGGCTGCCTCTTGCATCATGACCTCGTTCTCAAAAGGTGTCAGGGCCTGAGTGGCCACCGATGCTCTCAATAACGCTCAGAATGGCACATGTTCCATGCTTCTGGCAACAGGTCTCTTGGGTTCCTTTGTTTCCTCATGTAGTGTGCCAAGACTGTCGTGGTCATAAAACCATTATAAAGTGTCCCATCACTTGCCAACACCCCCAACCAGGCCCCACCCCCGCCATCCTCGCCTGCAAGACTGCAAGCAGCGGGCGCAGAGCTGGCTGCCCAGCAGCAGCAGCAGCAGCAGCAGCAGTTGCCTAGAGGGCCATCTGTGCCTGCACCCTTGGTGTCCATCCCAGACTCCGTGCCAACCCATCCCGAGGCGCTGCAGCGCTTCATCACTGCTCAGGTAAATTGTGGTGCTGGTGCATTTGATGCTTGGACATGTTGTTCAGTTCTAAAGTGTGTCCAATCCCAATACAGGAGATGCTGCAACGCTTCATCGCTGCTCAGGTGAGTTGTGGTGCTGGTGCGTTTAGATCTCTGGCTCTGTTTTCGCTCAAGAATCTTTGCCACCATGACAGGGGACGCTGCTGGACAACATGGCTGCTCACTCGTAAAAGCATTGATAGCTGTGTTTATTCAATACTCCATGCCACCACAACTTGGGGAACCTCAGAGCTCCATAACTATTGAGCAGATTTTGATGCGATTGCAATTGGATCTTTTGCCTGAATTTGTTCTGCGGCAACCATACTGTTTTGCTGCACTTTCTGCTGAAGCTCCCTCCTTGTGGCCTGCATATATGATGGATCACAATGTATGAGTACACCTGGAAGTCAGCAGCGCCTCCTAGATGCATTGGTCATCTGAGCTCATGTTGCTTGCAGCCGGCAGCAGAAGGAAAAGCACTGTGGCAGCCAGCAGCTGCAGGAGGAGCACTGCTGCAGCCAGCTGCAGCTGCTTTAGATTGCTTCGGAACGCATCGCTTCATCACCCGTTTGCTCATTGCGTAGCCAAGTACCCCTGTTCAGTTGCTCCATCTTGGCTTTTCCCGCTGTCCGGTACAACACTACATACTCTTGGCTATGCCCCCTGCAGCATGCCCTAAATGTGAGCACCCTTGCCTACGACCTGGCCCTCTCCTTGCTCCCGCACATGGCCAACCCTCTGCGCCACCCCCTGCTCCTACCCCTGCTGGAATCCTTGGCACCCCTGCTTCTCGTCAACAGGGATGGCCCCATCAGCCTGCAGCAGCAGCAGCAGCTGTTGCTGCAAGCAGACAACGTGTTTCTGCAGCCTGGAGAGGGTTGGGAGGGTGGGGTGCTGGGTTTGAAAGGCAGCCCTGGTCGTTGGTCCGCTGGGGCCAGCAAGGGGGCCAGAGCAGGAGCTGACTGTGAGGAGCCGATGGGGTGGGGAGGGGGAGCAGCAGAGGCAGCGGCGTTTGTGAAGTGGCAGTCGCTGATGCAAGCTGCGTCGGCAGCGTTGGTGCCCTGCCTGGCGATGGCCAGGGCAGAGAGCCCAGCAGTGGTGCAGGTGAGTGTGCTCATTTGAGTCTGGGCTGCCGCTGTAATTTCTCAAGTTGCTGGTGCAAGCTGCGGCATCAGTGCTGGTGCCCTGCCTGGTGATGGCCAGGGCAGAGGGCCCAGCAGTGGTGCAAGTGGGTATGCTCATTAAAGCTTGGCTTATGTTGCAGCTTCCCACACTTGTGTAGCAAGTCCCGTGCGTGACAATGGCGAGGGCAGAGGGTTTAGACGTGCTATGGAAAGGAACATGCTCTGCAATCTAGACCCCTATGCTGTTGCCTTTTCAGCATATGCCTAGCTGGTTGACGTCGGGGAATTTGGCCCTGTAGTGAGATTTGCATTGACAACCTCCTGAACATCTCCTAAATCTGCAAAGTAGAATCGCTAATGGCGGGTTCCTCAAACCTGTCCACACCAAACCTGCAGCATGATGGCCTGTGCTGCAGAATTACTAGCAAGAGTGCCATTCTGATAAACGATTCTGAGCATGTGAGGCAGTGTTCTGAAAACGGGAGTCCTTGATGACACTCACGTTGCTGCCATCACTTATACTGCAAATCTGCAGGCTTACCAGGGTGATCCATCCATAGTGGCCCCCCCCATCATCAACATTCCCTCAGCCACCTTGGTCATCCTTATCACAAGGTACTGCTCAGCAAATGGCGCCCTTCAGCTCATTGCAGATTGCGTGCGTCCACTGCACCTTTCCCTCTCTTGATATAAAGTATCCAATCCAAAATACTGTTTTTCCCGATGCGAGCTTCCTGCTACCAATGTGGGTCAAATGCCTGCCTTCTGGCTACTTCATGTCTGCCTTTTTCTCCTATCTCTGCGTATACCTCTTCACTCCATGCAATGTTTTTTACTTTGTGTATGCCATTTTTCTCCATGTGTGCCTTTTTTACTATTTAAAGCCTCCATCCCATGCCAGGGTGTGCGCAACCACCCTTTTCCTGTACAGATACCATCATGTCATTGGCATGCCTTATGGGTGGATTGCATGGTCAGGTGTTTCATCACGGAGGAACACAGTGGCCCGAAAAAGGATCCAAGTTGCCACTTTGGTCCTCTTTGCCACGTTGCCAAGCCCTCTCTTGTCAACCTTCATGTACGTTCCACACATTGTGCATTCCCATCTGTTTCTAGCCCCGAATCCTTTGATTTTGCTACTTCCTGGCTGAAATCAGAGGGGGGTCACCATAGTGTTGGGCTTCCTGAGGCTATATCACAGGAACTTCAACGTTTTCCCAAACCAAGCTTTGTCAATGCAAAGGGGGCATTTTTCTTAATAAACGGTAATACTCTTGGTCCACGAACACCCATATGTTCCTGAGGTATGGCCAGATCAAGATCAGGTTAAACTTTTTGAAAGATTGAGTTCTGCCAACTTCAACGATGCAGAATGTTTCATTTACTAAACATTCAGACTGTTATGGAAGGTTCCAGGAGAGTGCTTCTGGAGAAAGAGCAATTTACTTTGGAAGTGCAAGCTTGATGTTAGTTTTTGCCGGAAATTACTTTGGATCCTATAAATTGTGCATTTTCAATGTCATGTGCGTGCAAGAGCAGTCGCCAGGGGCCAAAGGAACTTTTCAGGCAGTTTCGGCACACCTTGTTGCAGCCCGACCTCCGATTGGTTCCATTCCTTCGCCAGTGTTGCTCAATTTCTTATTTGTAAGGGTTCTTGTGGTCTCATTGGTGAATGATTTTGAGACCCGTTTTTGGCCTGAGACGGAAAAACCTTAGTCCTTCCCAGCCATCGGAGGGTGCAGGACACCTTCATTCAAAACTTTTCTAAACTCCTGCATGCTCAGATCTCATGATTGAAGCCAGTTGACACCATTCCTGCACCTTAGCATGCAGTGCTCTCTTTTCACCCTCACCACCACACGCATAAGGGGGCACCTTTTCCTCGAACTTTTGATCAGGATTGTCACAAAGGCACACAAAAACAAACTGCATCAAAAGTTTGTGCCCTAAAAGCTCCAACAGGCTCAGGAAAATTTGGCAGACATAATCAGTGGTAACCCCACTCTGTGCTGAAATTGTTTTGGCAATGTGGCTTTCTGCTGATTCCATTTGACTTTGTTTTGGCAAGATGGTTTTCGGCGCATGTCATGACCACCCCTGGCACCCATCACCACCTTCCTACTTAACAAAAATATAGGCAAGAGATTAAGCTGCAAAACACACCAAAATGAAAACATATGGTTTTGCTTCAGGCTGCTGCATGCACTCCCTGCTTCCCTGGCGCAACCCTTGCCACCCAAATGTTGAGAGTGAGAGGCTGCAGCTGCAGCGCGCTTTTTCAGACATCATCCTGAAAACCATGACACTGTTGCAGGTTGCTGTGTGCACCCCTTGCTGCCCTGGCGCAGCCCTGGCTCTTCAACAGGAAGAATGACTCATTTCAGTCTGCTGCATAATGCATTTGGGAATCTGCCAAACATGTTTTGGAAAACGCACACACTTTTGCAGGTTGCTGTACGCACTCCCCGCTTCCCTGGTGCAGCCTCAGTTGGTGCCACCTGCCATCAGTGACACGCTGGCAGCTGTTGCACGAGATGATGTGCTGTGTGCTCTTCTGCCGCCATGCTGGCGCCCTGCAGGTGGGCATGTGTGTGTATGTGTGTGTGTGTGTGTGTGTGTGTGTGTGCGTGCGTGTGTGCGCGTGTGCGTGTGCGTGTGCGTGTGCGTGTGTGTGTATGTGTGTGTGTGTGTGTGTGTGTGAAAGTTTGGGTTTGGAAACTTTGTTTTATCAGACATGATTCCAACTAGCTGCTGTCCATGACCTGGAGCTGCCTCATCCAAGGTCCCTGCACCTTCATTTGAGGGTTTGTGATAGCAAATGCTGCTCTTAAATCGCTGATCATTTTGTTGTTGTTTGCAAGGAGCATTCCTTGAATGAAGCCCAAATTTCTAGGGAAGGAGCTTGTCAGTTTCTGCGTCGATTTCTTTGTGCATATGGCACATTGTCCTGGGTTGCTTTGCACTTCCCCTTATGCATTTGCTGTTTGTGTACCCATGAGCATCCAACCCTTTCCTTGCACTTGCTGTATTGCAGCTCTTGCTGTGTTGTCCAAGCTTCGCCCTGATGTGGATGAGGTGCTGGAAGTGGCGGACGAGGGAGACAGGGCTGTCCAGACTGCACAGCAGCTGGTGTACCAGGTGCGTGTATGCATGTGTGCGTATGCGTGTTTGTGTGTGTGTATGTGTGCCTGTGTGCCTGTGTGGAAAGATTGTGGCCGGCCCATCCGTGTACAAAGGTTCAAACTGTTGAAGGTTTAAGCTTGACTGTTTTTTTGGCCAGCCTGTGTCGTTGCGACTGCCTCACCTGCAGTTTGAAACAGTTGCCCCTGTGTCCTGGCTTAAGTCTTGTGGAGGTGGCTTTGCTTGGCAAACTATGCAGTTAGAGGGAATGCTGTGGTGTGTCCTCCTTGCAGCTGCCACACCTGCTGTCTGGCACTGTCGCCCCCGCATCTTGGCTTGGTCTCGTGGAGGTGGCTCTGGTTAACAAACTCTGCAGTTAGAGAGAATAACGTGGTGTGTTCTCCTTGCAGCGGCCACACCTGCTGTTTAGCACTGTTTCCCCTGCGTCCTGGCTTAAGTCTTGTGGAGATGGCTTTGGTTAACAAACTCTGCAGTTAGAGGGAATACTGTGGTGTGTCCTCCTTGCAGCTGCCACACCTGCTGTCTGGCACTGTCGCCCCAGCATCCTGGCTTGGTCTTGTGGAGATGGCTTTGCTTGCCCTGGACCTGGCACCAGACACCCAGCTCCTGCAGGCCATCATCCAGGTGAGCTACTCATTTGGGCTTGCTGCTACACCTCTCTCAAAAGGGATGTCGGTTGATTAGGAGGACTGGTGCTGAAAAATGTGCTGAAACATGCTGCTGCACGCTTTCAAAAAACTAGTACGGCTGCGCCGTCCGTAAGGCCTGTGGCGATGGCTTTGCTGGTCCTGGACCTGGCGGCAGACACCCTCTGCTACTGCAGGCCATCTTCCAACTGTAACTGCCAAGGGATGATGCTGTTAACATCAGCTGTGTCTGTTGTGCTGCACTCGGTGCTGTCATCTTCGATGGCACGCTTTGACCGAAAAATGGTTGCGAATCGCCGACAACCCTAGATTGAGTGGGGTGTTTCCAGTGGGCAGAGCTTCATAGAGTGTAGTCTTGCAGCATTAGCTGTGCATGCACTGCTTGTCTCCCTTTGGGCTTGTTGCAGCAGATGGCATTGACTCTCGGGAGGGTTAAAACCAGCCTGAGTATGGTTTTGCAGCAATGGCTGTGCATGCGTTGTTTGTCTCCCTTTGGAGTTCGTTGCAGCAAAATCTTGCCTGCACCGCTTTGCCTGTTCCCTGTAGTACTGACTGAGCTTGCAGGCCTGGACAAAAACCATGCGTATAACTTTGTCTTCCCCTCGCGCTTTGCCAGGGCCTGGCCTTTGCCAGGTTACAGAAGCATAAGGTCTCCAGTCAAATTGGCTGACTGCTAGCCTGTTCTCAATCCCATTCTCTTGTGCTTTGCCAGGGCCTGGCCGTTATCTCTATTTCCCACCCCCATTTCCGCCATCTCAATGGTCGCCATTCCCCATCCCCGTTCTTTTGTGCTTTGCCAGGGCCTGGCCTTCATCTGCTGTGCAGACAGTCTGGAGGGTGGGGAGGTGCATGCGCAAGCGGAGGCTGTGCTGCTGGGGCTTCTACAGCATCCGCTGCCGGGTGTGCAGCTGGCTGTGTATGCGCTGATGGAGCAAATGGTCATGGAGGTGAGGATTTTGGTCAATTTGTGTCGACCGTTGCATGCCCAGTTGATTACCTGATGGTCCTGACGCATCACCTGCTGCCCTAATGTGCAGTTCACTTGGATGCTTTTAACGTGCTGTGAGGTGTGCAGCTTGCTGTGGATGCTTTGAAATGCTGCTAGATGCTTTCGAGTGCTGTTGGGTGCGCAGCCTGCTGTGGATGCTTTCAAGTGATGTCATGCGCAGCTAGCTGTGGATGCTTTTGAATGCTGCCAGCTGCTTTTGAGTGCTGTTGCGTGCGCAGGCTGCTGTGGATGCTTTCAAGTGATCTCATGCGCAGCTAGCTGTGGATGCTTTGGAATGCTGCTAGATGCTTTCGAGTGCTGTTGGGTGCGCAGCCTGCTGTGGATGCTTTCAAGTGATGTCATGCGCAGCTAGCTGTGGATGCTTTTGAATGCTGCCAGATGCTTTCGAGTGCTGTTGGGTGCACAGCTTGCTGTGGATGCTTCTGAATGCTGCCAGGTGCTTTCCAGATGCTTTGAAGTGCTGTTAGGTACTTAGCTCACTGTGAATACTTATAAGTGCACTTGACCCAAGGAGGCAGGAAATCAGTGATTGGTCATGTCCCAAGTGAGACTGCTCTTCTGCCCGCTTGATGTGCCATCAATAATCCTGTATCAAATCAACAAAATCCTCTCACTGACGCAAGGGTGCGTGTATTGTTTTGTCTGTCTCCAACACATAGGCTGACATCCTGGGCAGCACATATGATGAGCATCTATGATAATTGGTTGCAATGCCTGGTGGTTATTGGGGGACAGAAACCTAAGGGAGGGCCAGAACACCGCTTTCTCAATCTTCTGTTTGCCTTTGTGCGCGCACTTTGCCCTCCCAGCCTGTGTCTGCCTCTGCTTACTTTGGTTCCTCCGCAAAGGATCCTCCTTTAAATGCATGCAAATCATGGCTCAAAGCACTTGCGGGAAACTCAATCATGCAGGTCCGAGGTCACAGCGACCACCCGCTGTTGTCGTTGCTGTGCCGCCATAATGTGCTTGCGCACCTGACAACAGTGGGGCTTGCACAGCCCAGCACACGCCCCCAGGTAGGCGTCTTCATCTTTTGGGCTGGGCATGGATACCCTGAGGGGGGCATACTTGCTGGTTGCCGTTTGCTGGGCTGGGCATGGATATCCTGAGGGGTGGCATGTATGCTGGGCTGGACTGGAGACGGACTTCCTGAGGGGGGGCCATCATCGACTGTTGCATCACAGGCTTGGGGCCAATGCATCTCAGCATAACAGGAATGGGTCCATGAATGCATCACGGGTGTGGGGGTCTGTCAAGATTGGATTGGTCGGATCCCTGAGCGAGGCTGACTGCCACGAAAGGCTTGTTGCCGTAAATATGGTCACAGTGCTCTGGAAGAAGTCTGCACATTGTGGAGCCACAGTGGGTAAGAAAGACCAGACGCTAGGTATGTGGGTGAGGTAAAAAAGAGGTGACTACGCCGATTGAAGAGGCCGCATACATTCAGGAAATGTTCCCTAACTAGGCAAGCTTTAAGCAAGGGTCTCGTCAAGACCACTTGATTTCTGTTTGACTAGCAGCATCGTCCCTGGTTCAAATCAGCCTGATTCAAGCCTCATCCAAGCTCCTAGCCCTTTTCAGACCCAATTTGCAATGCTTGTGCCGCAGGTGGCGCATGTGCTGCAAGAGCTGCTTGTTAGGGGCAACACACAGCACAATAAAAGTAAGTGTGTGAGGCCTGCCATTTCCGGATCATTAGTTTGCGTCACAGCCTGATTTTTCTTGAGCTCGATGCACCCTCGAGCCCACCTCATGGCTGCTTATGGGCTGTGCATAGACTCCTTGCCCTCAACAGGATTTGTTCGGTGTATTTTGCCTGAAGTCCTCAATGCCTTGAGCTCGGGAATGTCTCCTCTGCTCCATACCTGTACCTGTCCACGCATCATGTACACATGACAGAAATATTTAGGTAACTAGTGCAGAGGAGCTGCTAATGACCTCGCAGGGCCCCCAGCAGAGCTGGTTGTGCTGCAGCTCGTCCCTTCTGGAACCAAATCATGTGCACCAGATACCTTTCCTACAAAAATATTTGCTGGACCTACAGCAGAGCTGGTTGTGCTGCAATGGGCCTCATGGCCCTTTTTTCCACCAACATTTGCTGACCTGCTGCGCTTGCAATACATTCTGCATCACATTCACCGAAGCAATTCACTCATAGCCATGGCTTGTTTTGGTTCAAATTACCTCAAGTGCAACACATTGTTTGGCACACACAGACCTGCTGCACTGGCACTGCTGCGCTGGCACTGCACACATAGACCTGCTGCACTGGTACTGCTGCGCTGGCACTGCACAAACAGACCTGCTGCACTGGCACTGCACACACAGACCTGCTGCACTGGCACTGCTGCGCTGGCACTGCACACACAGACCTGCTGCACTGGCACTGCTGCGCTGGCACTGCACACACAGACCTGCTGCACTGGCACTGCTGGGCGTGCACCAATGTGGACGACCCCCAGGCTGGCATTCTTGCCTCCAGCCTGTCAAGCTTGCAGCACAGTACTGTGCGTGCGTTGCCCGAGAATGCATGGGAGCGAGCAGCCCTTGCAGTCATGGGCCTGCTGTCTCGCAGGTATGTACGGTCCCAGATATAGGTAACTTAACCATGGGATTTTACATTGCCAAGCATGTGGAAGTTATTCCTCATTCCTCTCTAACCAATATGCTGTCTGCCCCTGTAAACGTTTCCACCTTGGGCGATCAGGCCAGACTTCTGTACAGTTCTTTTCCCAATGTTGGCACCCCATGCACCATCACAAGACCAAAATTGCGATGCATAGTTGTTTTGTAGTTGCTTTTTTAACAAGGAATTTTATATGGCTGGGGTGAGGCACAGCAGGTGGGCTGGGATCTAGCTCCAGGTTTTCTGTTTCAGGGTGGAGAGGCACGAGCGGTCTGTGAAAATGATTTAGTATCGTAAGAAGAAGGCATCTCTAAATCTGCTGGCAAGGGTGGGCACCAGATGGTCCTAACTTGGCCGTGTTGGGGGGTTTGTCATAGGAAACCTTTCTGAGCATTTACTGGTCTGGCCAGACCAGAATGGGCAAGAGCACCACCTGGAAGGGTAGGCAAAAGATGTCTCTGCCAGCCGAAAGGCGCATGCATTGAGATAAGGTTCCCTGTTTCATGCAAGCTAGTTGAGGCCTCGCCGAGGGCCCTCCTAAACCTAAATTAGACACAAGTAGCCTTGGAGACTCACGGCTCTTCTGAGCCAATGTGTCTCCTTTCCTTAATTGATGGAGGGACTCTTTCCTCTGCCAACGTAGTTTTTCTTTTGCTTTGCTTTCTTCATCTTTCTTTCTAGCCTAGGAGAATGCCAGAGAGAGAGCGCTAATGCGGGCATGTGGGGAGTGCAATCAGTGCCTACATGGTTGTTCTTTGTTTTAAATGTGCACTTGCTGTCTATCGGCTATGGTTGTTTGAGGTGTGCAGTGTGGAAGCCTCGTGGTCATGTCAGGGAGGTCTTGGCTCAGTATTTCAGATGTGAGCCACTCAGGCAGGCCATTGTGTGACTGGTCTACCTCAAAAAGGCTTTCAAAGGGAGGCCTTCCCCACTTCCAATATCAGCCTACGCTGGGCTCCTCACGTAGGAACCATTTCAGCAAGCTGTGTGTGGGCCATGTTTGCCCAAATATATCTCCTCTCCGCGCTGCGAATGCAGGCCAGAAACAAGGCAAGGTGCAGCACGTGACCTCAGGGATCTGCTGCATCTAGTGCATGGAGTGCTGGTGCCTGTGGGGGAGCCGCACACAGGTATGCCGTTTTGTCCTGCCATTGCAGATGCTGGTGGTGCCTGCAGATGCCCCACATTGGAGGCAGCACAAAAGAAGGCAGCATTACGGTAGGCAGCACAAAGGAAGGCAGCACAAAGGAAGGCAGCATTAATGTTGGCAGCATGAAGGTAGAAGCACAAAGGTAGGCAGCACGAAGGCAGGCAGCACGAAGGAAGGCAGCCATGCATTAATGCAGGCATGTAGGCATTGCGTCCCTTGTCAGGGCGGGCTGGGAAGCACATGTGCATCGCAGTCTTTTTTTTAAGTTTTCTTTGGAAGCAAGTGGCCTGGTGCTGCATGTATATTTTGAAACTCAGTTATTTTTCAAATCCGTGCTTTCCATGAAAGAGGGTCACATCATAAGCACGTGCATTGATGATCTGCTTGGCATCTGATGCTGGTACCCTGCAGCATATGCTGCTGGTGACCTGTTCAGTATCTGATGCTGACCATAAGATCTGCATCTCAGATTGAGGCAGGAATTTCCTTGCTGATGGTGGGTTGAGCAAGGTGTCATGTTTGGCAACCTAGCCTTGCACTCATGCCTTGCTGGTCTACAATTTGAAGGATCGGGTAAGGAGGGTCTGGCAAAGTGGCAAAAGAGATTCAAGAAGGCTATTTTGGGCCTAATTGAATTTCTTTTGAGTTCCTTTGGTGAAAAGCTCATCCTTCCTTACAATCTCCCGAACCTAATCATTTGGCAAACTGCAGCAGACCCCTTGAACGCTGTCCTGGACAATGGCACGCGCGATGACCTCCTCCTGCCATGCGCTTCTGGGGCAACAGCTGCCCCTCAGGAGTCTGTGCAAGGGACACCCTCCACCTCAGCATGTATGTGCCTTGCTCCTTCCATTTACAAATCATGGCTACATGTCTAGTTTTTGTGTATCTGCCTTGCATGTTCATCACCTCAGCCTAAGGAACGTTGCAACCTGCACAATAAGGCACTTCTCAATTCCACTTGCAGGCGTGCAACTGTCTGCTTATATCTCATGCTTGCAGAAAGGTTTGCAAGCAGCCGTGGTGCAGCCGCAAGGAGCTACATCACAGCAGCTCGCGCTCACATACATACATACACACAGGCGCGCACGCGTGCAGCACGCAGTGACACCACAGCAGCATACAGCCGCACGTTGTCCCTGTTTGTGTTGCCCCAGCCTGTACACAGTGCTGAACCTTTTGATCTGGGTGCTTGCACATTGTTTGCGCTCACTCTCACGCACACATACACACTCACACATACACACACAAATGCACAATACCTTAATCAATACCTCTGCATACTTGGATCTTTCTGACTTAGCCTCAACCCACCTGCTGCCTGTGTCCTCTCACCTCACACAGATCCCACCTCCCTGATGCTGCCGGGAGGGCCTGGTGCTGCTGCCCGCTTGGCACGCAGCTTCACCCCTCAGCATGCAGACAACTTGCTCAGCATCTTGGCCAACTCTGCGCTGGCACCAGAGCTGCGCAGGTATGTGGGCATCATGAACTTGATGCAGACAGGACTGAGCAAATGCTAAAAAAGAAAGGAAGAAAGCCTAAGCAGTCCAAATCTGGCCGCGTGAATCAAGGAAAGGTCACCTGTCCTGAGTAATTGCACTTCAGACAATGAGTACTTGCACTTTAAACAGCACTTGGGAGGCGTCTTTGGATTAGATTTGAACAAGCACTGCACAGGAATGAAAGCTGAGCAGAGGTATGTACGCATCATTAACAGAAGTTAGTTAAGGACAGTGCTTAGGGAGGCGCCTGGACTGGGGTTGAAAGAGTATGGCTTGCCAGTACTGCACATAGAAATGAGAGCTGCGCAAGTCTGAGCTCGCCGTCTCATTACATATCACATGCACATCATAATGTACGTTCCTGCTGTTGGGTAATCGCAAGGATACGCTCTAGATTTGAGCGTGCGGCGCAGACACATTCGATCTCAGACATACCGAAGGTACTAGATGCTGCCGCACAACATCATGCATGTGCTATTGTGCGTATTGGAGCATGGCATTCAGAAGGATTGTCATGTTGAGCTCGTGACTGAAGAGGTGGTCTTTTTCCCTCACATTTGGAAGCAAGGAGCTCACAGCACAAGGCCCCACTGCACGGGCCTCACTAATGAATGAAGCGATGATACGTTTTTGTGTTAAGCGCGTGACTGAAACTAAGGGGATGATCTGCTGTATCCGTGTGCTTCAGCCCCTTGCGCCCTACTCTTGATTCTATTGGGTTTTCAACAGGGATTTAAACTCAATAAGGCTTGCGACAATTGTGGGAATAAGCAGACGCATGCAGCAAAAAATGTGGGCCATAGCATGTGAAACAATAGGGAAGATGTCAGACAGAAGCCTCAGCATGCAGCAAAGAACACTGGACGAAACGTCACGAAAGCCTAGCTTACATGAAACAACAAGGGCATAGCCTTTTTAGCCACCCCTCTGCCCCCCTGCAGGTCGGCTGCTGAGCAGCTTCTTGGCCTGACTGCCGAGCCCCGGCTGCTTGCAGAGATCTGCCAGCCTCAGCATCTGGCAGCCATGCTGGGCACACTTGCGCCACATGCTTCTGGCCAGTAAGTGCCTGGCATACACCTGTCTTTTTCAGGGTGCATATGTGCTTGTAGGTCAGGCGCCACAATCCATGCCGCATTTTGATGATTTCTTGAAGGACACTTTCAAACCACTTGTAAGTATGAGAATGTGCTTGTTGGGAGCATGCATTTGGTTTGGCAAAGTGGTGGCATCTGAACGTGGCTCAGGTCAAGCTCCGTGCACGAAAAACTGGCATTTCCTTTATTTGGGCAATGCCGTGCCATGCTGTGCCATGACATGCCATGCCGTGCCATGCCATGCCAACTAGTGTTGTGAGTATGTTGTTGTTGTTGTTGTTGTTGTTGTTGTTGTTATTGTTGTTTTATTGATGTTTTTTGTAATTTGATTCCGTAATATGCCTGATGCCTGCACTTCTCGGTTACCTTTGGCAAGTGCCATGTTGAGTGGAGCCTTGCTCAGACCCGGACTGCAGCTGCGTCTGGGCAGCCTGCCGGTAATACCGCAAGTGGTTTTGGTTTGTTGTGGGGGCCCCTGATGCTTGTCGGATTTGGGCCAAATAGAGAGGTGTATAAAAGCAGGGGGGTCCGGCCAGGCCCTGGTAGGCCACCTTCGTGCCCACTGTTTTTCCCTGGATGATGCCTGGCTGAGCACGCAAACGTGCAGGCCACTTGCGTAGCAGAGTTCAACACACAGAACCAGCTCAGCGCTGGAATTTGCTTCTTTTCCTGCCTTCGGTGGTGTGGTCAGAAATAGGCTGGCGGGCAAAAGGCAGGATGTCACACAGGGATGTGGCGCCTGGTTTTAGGATCAAACTTGGAGAGGCTTGCTATCCTCAGTACCTGGCAGCCATGCTGAGCACTCTTGCGCCACATGCTTTGCCCACAATTGTGCCCATAACTGCCTGATGTGTTCGTCTTTCAGAAACTCATCTTTCAGGGAAAAGTGCTCCCAGGATCAGATTGCTTAAATTGGCAACTCGTTCCTCCGCTCAGACCTGTTATGCAATGTTCCTCTTTCTTTTTGTGCCTGATGCTCATCGTTAAAGCTAAGCCCTTCAAACACATTTTGCTGGGTTGTGTGCCTCTAACTTTCCCTTTGTGCACTCCTAGTTTTTTTGGGCGCCAACTTCCTCACCCTTTGCAAACTCAGCTTTCTTGCTCGGATTTTGAAACATTTAAGTTCAGGCAGTACTCACAGAATCTTCCTGTCAATTATGCCAGCTTGGAAGATTTGGAAGCCCTCTTTTTACCAGAGCGCAAGCTCCACTGAGTGATCGTAATTTTGCTTCGCAAGCTGCAGGCCCGGGAGTTCCATGTTTGAGGTTACAGCTATAGGGAGGCTAAAGCTTTCACTGCTAGCCTATGCATTGAAAAGAAAAGGAAAAGGCAGGGTGTTCTTATTCCTTGCCCTTCTTTCATTCGCCTTCTGCAAGGCCAGCGTAGCTAACACGATAAGAACTTCTAGTACGTGCCATGCGGCAGAACCTTGGCCCCCTCAATTTAACTTCCTGCAGGGCCAGTGGCGCTGCCACTACCGCAGCCCTCTTGACCTCTCTGGATGTGCAGCTTCCCGTCGCTGCAGCAAATCTGCTGTATGCATGCGCATGCGCAAGCTCAAATGCCCGTGCCTGGTTGCTGGAGCAGAGCAGGCTTCCCTGTACCGAGAACAACTTGAGTGCCGGCGCCAGCCTTCAGTCAAATGGGCCCAGCGCCACTGCTATTGGTATCACATCAGGCAGCTCCTCACATCAGCAGTGGCAGCATCAAGGCCAGTTTGGCACACTTGACCCAACGGGTGTGCACGGGTCAATGGAGAAGGGCATGGGTGGGCTACGAGGGGCACTGCCACTGCTGTTCCACAGCTTGCTCACTGTGCGACGCGCAGTAGCGCGTCTCCTGGCGGCAGTGCTGCTTCAGGGGGAGGCAGACAAGTGGGAGGGGTGGGAGCGGCTGGTGGCAAGCGCGGAGCAGGATGCCAAGGTGGGTGGTGCTTGGTATGGGGCATGACCTGCTCGGGCGTGCTCTAGCCTCTGATGTAACAGCCAGCTGTGGCTCCGAAGTTTTGCCCTACAACTGCCTTCCGTTTGAGTGTGGGTAGAGAGGGTCAAGCGGCTCACCAAAGAGGCTCAGAATAGGCTCAACATAGTCTCTTTGACCCTCTTTGCCACTTTGCAAGGCCCTGTTTACCCAATCCCATTTCTGTAACACCTCAATGATGATGCCTCATAACACGGTTGAAACCTCGCACTCATCAGGCTTGGTCTGGGCATTCACACCCTAAGTTCCATTGACATCCTGACCAAAAACAGGTGGCTGCAATGTCTATAGCAATATATATTAGCAACAGCAATGCATAGCAATCGCAGGCTTGTGCCTTCCTAGGACATATGCAGTGCGGGCTCCCGCTCCCCCTCTGGGCACTGGTGCAGGATACCTATTTTCTGTGCTGATATACTTGTTTCCTCCTCTGTATTGCAAACTTTCTCGTTTGTTTCCTCCTCTCTGCCACCTCGACCTTCTCTCCTGCTCGTCCTGCAGACTGGCGATCTGCATCCATTCATATCCTGCACCTAATCAAGCCATACAGTACGCTGGGTGGGTGCACAATGGCATGCATCCACTGGCACCCTGCACCTTGACCTTCTCTCCTGCTCATCCTACAGACTGGCATGCTGCGCCTGCCGCACTGGGGCAAGGCGGAATGTCTTCCTTCAATGCTCTTGGTGGTTCTATACTTCTCTGTTCACCTGGACCTTCACTCCTTCTCATCCTGCAGACTGGTATCCTGTATCTGCCGCGCCCCTTTGCTTCGGCATTTGCGCTGCCATGCAAAGTCACGTGGCTTGAGGTCAAGGTGCCTCCACTGGGCGCAAAAGACAAGCAGGGCTGCAGTCTGTCTGGCATGCCCAAGCTGCAGGGTGAGCGCATGTCTGCTGTGCAGACGTGGGTCAGGTGCTTATGTCAATGTCACAGAGCTGCATTTTGGGTTTGATGACTTGATCAAAGTTGGTGTGTGCTCATAAGGGTCCCACAAGCTACAGAGTTAGTGGAAGCCCCCGCTGTTGAGCAGCTGCCAGGCTGCCAGGCCTGCAGCAGTTGCAAGCAGGGCCTCTGGTACAAAAGCCTGAGGCTTTCAACGAATCAAGTGTAACAAACCAGACATCTCTTACCACTGTGAGAAGCCCTTTCCGCATCATTCATACATCCCTCTGCTGGCAAAAGCAACTGTTGTCCAAATGAAAGCTCTCCTGTTGCTTGCAACTGGTGCAGGCCTGGCTGCCAAACAATACCTTGTTGCCACCGTATCACTGTGAAACAATGGTTCATAAATAGACGTCACATGGCATGATGTCTTGCAACTTGTGCAGGCCTGGCTGCCCAACGGCACCTCAAATGTGTGTCAGTGTATCATCTGCAGCATTGCGTCATGATTTGCATCGGGTGGCATGATTCCTCCCGGGCCTGGTGTCTGAGCTGCGCTTCATTGTGTGTCAGTGCATCATCCTGCAGCATTGTGTTATTGGGCCGTTGTAAAATTGTGGCATTGAACTTGGTTGCCTCGCACTGTGGCCTACATACCTGGTTGCAGAGCAGTGCCTGATTGGTTTTCGAATTGTGTCATTGCTTGTCATTGCGCACCATTGTGTCTTGCAGGCATACTTGCTGAGGAGTCCCTCATTGTTGCCCAGATCGTTTAATGCCCTTGTTTGTTTTCTGCATGGCAATGTGCCTTGCAGGCCTGCTTGCCGAGCAGTCCCTCATTGTCGCACGGATCGTTTGATGCCCTTGTTTGTTTTCTGCATGGCGCTGTGTCTTGCAGGCCTGCTTGCTGAGCAGCACCTCATTGTTGCCCAGATCGTCTAACGCCCTTATTTGTTTCTGCATGGCGCTGTGTCTTGCAGGCCTGCTTGCCGAGCAGCGCCTCATTGTCGCACGGATCGTTTAATGCCCTTGTTTGTTTTCTGCATGGCGCTGTGTCTTGCAGGCCTGCTTGCTGAGCAGCGTTTGTTTCTGCATGGCAATGTGTCTTGCAGGCCTGCTTGCTGAGCAGCGCCTCATCGTCGCCCAAATTGTGGAAGAGCGCCGCCTGCTCTCGTCCGCGGGTGGCAGCCTGTCTGGGGTGCTGCATCTGCTCAACGAGCCGCCGCACTGCCACACGGGCACGCCCCATGCTGCGGCTGCGTGGCAGCTGCCACCGGCGGCGGCTCAAGCGTGCGCTGCTAACATCACTGCTCTGTCTCTGTGCAGTCAGGTGGGCTTTTGGTGAGGCTCCAGGCTTGTGCTCTCAGCATGAATGGGCCATCTCTGTTCGACTTCTACCCTTTCTCCATGTATCCAGGGAGGGGTGTGGTGAGGTTCAACTTAAAACGATCTAGATTGGGCAGCCAACATCACACGGTTTCTGTGCAGTCAAGTGGGCGTTTGGCTTGGTTCGGGAAGGGAAAATTCCGGAGGGGGTCAACCTTTGGCCTTTGCTGGATCTTTCTTGGATCAGAACATTTGAGCCATTATTTTTTTCGAACAACATTTACCAAAAAATGGTAGGAATTGCAGGATCTCAGACCACTCACCGAGCCTCAGATCACCCATAATAGGCTCATACCTCAACCCTTGGACCATTTTCCACTCTCAGGAATTTGTTTTTTATAACTTCTACACATGATACTAACATCCTGCATATCAAAAAAGAGGGATGGGTTTGTTCCATGATTGACCTTTTTGGCACCCCTGTGCTGGATTTTTTCATGGAAAATGCCTGGGATCTCATCAACCACTGGATTTCTTTTGCAATGAAATTTGTTTGACACAAGGACTGAAGAACTTGAAAATTTGGTGCAGTAGGTGGCCTGAAATGGGGATTTGGTGGTGAAGACTAGGGTTCACCCTGCTGCCAATTAGGCATGTTCTCCATAACTGGCAACCTCAGTGCTAACAGAGTAACCCAATCTTGAAAGCTGCCAGTCACAGAAAAGACGGAAAAGAGAACCCGTGCGGGGAGCATGCAAAAAGCAAGCAATTGTAGGCCTCAGAAACCCCCTCTGGGAAAACCCTGGCTTGCCCTTCCAAAATTAATGCACTCTCCATATGTAGCATGGGAGCCTTTTTGGTAAGGTTTAAATGTTAGCATTTAGGGACCTCAATTGTGGTGCTTACGACGTCAACGCGCTGCCTTTGTATACTTTGAAGGGCTTCTGGTAGCATTCAATTGCAAAGGAGAGATCCCAGGTCCTTGCAGCCAACAGCACTGCGCCTGTGTGCAGTCAGTTGGGCAGTTGGTACAGTTGCAGCCCAGCAGCTGGTGTGGTTGCAGTGTGGTTGGGCTGACTGTTGGGCAGTCAGTGTGGTACTCTCAACATGCTCCAATGAGTCAACAGTGTTGGGCAGTCAGTGTGGTATTCCCAACATGCTCCAATAAGTCAACAGTGTTGGGCAGTCAGTATGGTATCCTCAACATGCTCCAATGAGTCAACAGTGTTGGGCAGTCAGTGTGCTACTCTCAACATGCTCCAATGAGTCAACAGTGCAGTGCTGAAGCCAACATTGCTGCGCTGCCTTTGTTGTCCAGTTGAGTGCCAGGGCAGTTTGAATGCTCACTGAGCCTGGACCTGTAAGCAAGACTGCTCTCAAGCCAAGCAATTGGTTTGTTCCTGGAATTTGCTTCCTTCCCCCTGACAGACCATTTTCAAAAGTCAAAACAAATGGCACATGATACCATTTGATGTGCACATGAACTGCTTTTTACTACAAAAATCACTTTTGAATGCCACCACACCTCCCTGAGTGCATTCTCCCTTTACTATGTTTCCTCCCTTTACTATTTTTTCTCTGACTGCAGACCCTGATAAAGCACTTGTCTACATGCATGCCTTCCACCCGCCTCTGACTGCAGGCCCTGATAAAGCACTTGTCTACATGCATGCTTCCCGCCTTTTTTTTGTAAAGATCAGTGCGCTTCACTTTGAACATCTCCTCTCTACCCTTTTCGCAGTGCCCATACCTGCAGGCACTGTCCAAGTCATTGTCCAAACGCGTGCTGCTTGCATTGTTTTTGTAAAGATCAGTGCGTCTCACTCTGTACTTCCCTTTTGTGTTTTTTAGTGGCCACACCACAGGCCCTACCCATGTCCTTGTCTATACGCGTGCCTCTCGTCTTGTCTTGTAAAAATCAGTGCATCTCACTTTGTACGACCCCTTTCGACTTTGCCTTGAAGCCCATACTGCAGGCCCTGTCCAACTTCCTATTCACTCGTTTGCCTCTTCCCTGCAGGTTGCCTCCGCCTTGGACCGTGTGCGCAGCGCCACCTCCTATGCTGAATGCAGCATCGCATTGGGCTCCTTGCAGCTCCTTGCAGCGACCCGCCAGGGGGCAGCAGCACTGGCCCTGAGTGACTGGCAAGGCGCCCTTGGCACGCTGCTGAGCAGCAGCCCTGCTACGCTCGAGGACCATGCGCTGTGGTGCATGCTGCTGCCGTTGGTGAGCAATGCGTCTCGTGTGTGTGTGTGTGTGTGCTGCTGGTGGAGCCTTCTGCATGCCTGCATCTGCTTGCACCTGTGCATCCTTTGTGCATCAAATACTCGTGAATCAGGTTCTTTGTTCCTTTTGAGCGCTTGCAGTGCTCTTGCCACCATTACCCCCTTGCACATTTTGTGGCCCAGGTACTGAAAAAGTTGTAAATGAGGCGCTGTTTGTTTGTTGAGCACTCGTGGCTTGCCAGAGTCACCCCTTTGCGCTCTTTGTGTACCAGTTACTCAAGTCCTCGTAAATCAGGTCCTGTGTTTGTCGAGCTCTTGTGGCTTGCCAGAGTCACCCCTGCTTCATTCAGCTGTGAGTCATGCCTCTTCACATTAACACTCAAGCTAGATCCACCGGTGTTTTCCTTTATTCAGGTCCGTCGCATGCTGACTGCTGGGGTGCTGACGCCCCCTCAGCTACTCCACTTGGCCCTCTGTCTCCAGCAATCAGCAGTTCCTCTCCTGGTGGGTGCAAGCTCTTGGTCAATGCGCTGGCCATCTACTTTCAGGCATCCCGTGAAGCCACTTGCAAGTGGCGCATCATGGCTCAGCTACACTACTGTGGCTATCAACGTGCAGCATGGCCCTTCCTAACAGCATGCCTGGTGGTGCACTCTTTTGCATGATACATGTCCGAGCTTCAGCAGAGGCGAAATGTGGTTGTTGTCTAGATGTGGTGTAAGCAGGCCTTAAAGACTGAATGCTCTTGTGCCAGCTGCATGACTGATCTAAATGCAGGATTCCTGTCTGTCCAGCGGTGGTGGCACTGCCATGCTACCAGTGTGCCAGCTTACGTTCTATGGTGCCTGCACAGGCTCAAATGCAGGATTCATGCAATGCTTGCCCCCTTGTGCAGGCTGGCCTGATGAATGAACGCCTTTGTCTGCATCCCATGATTGATCTACCAAATTATGGATCCCATCCCAGCCAGCAGGATCACTAGCTCCCATCTTTTGTGCTGCCAATGCGCAGGAGGAGCCACATGAAGCCATGGCTCCAAGCATCATTCATCTGCCAGTATCTGGGTCCCATTCCAGCCAGCGTGACCGCTTGCTCCCCTCATTTGTGCTGCCAATGCGCAGGAGGAGCCAAATGCAGCCATGGCCCCCGTGCCCATGCCTGTGGCCCTTGCTGGCAGCCCCATGGCAGATCAGGGAGCAGACAGTGATGCAGGCCACAGGTTGCAGGTGCGTCAACCAACAAAACTGTTTAAATCACGGGTGTGTTCCAGCCTTGCTGGTAGTCCTGTCTTTTCCTTATGGCAGAGGAGGGAGCAGACGGTGATGCAGGTCACAAGTTTCAGACGCGCCATTCAGCACAGTTGTTCCAGTCACCAGTTGATCCAGACTTGCTGGCAGTCCAGCTCTTGTCAAGTGGCAGGGCAAAGAGCACACGGTGATGCAGGTCACAAGTTTCAGACGCGCCATTCAGCACAGTTGTTCCAGTCACCAGTTGATCCAGACTTGCTGGCAGTCCAGCTCTTGCCTAGTGGCAGGGCAAAGAGCACACGGTGATGCAGGTCTTAGGTTGCAATTGCAGCACTCTTTATTATGCTTCTGTCACATTTAAAGGTATTGGCTTTAACTAGAGCTGATCGTAAGTGATTTGCTGGCACTGCAGATGGGTGTTGCATTTCAAAAGTCTTCGTCTTCATCTTCTTCAGCCGCCTACTGCTTGTAATTCTGAGAAAAGAGAAGATACGCACATGTACACACGCGCGCATACACACACAGAGGGAAAGGCGAAGGTTCTATAACACTCTCCCCTTTGCGTACGCGCAAAAAGAAGGCAAGATAACACACACACCTACACACACACACACCACAGGTGGTTACCACAGCGCAGCACGTGCTGCGCACGCTGTGTGCGCTCCTTCGCTGTTCACGCACCCGCCACAACGTGCACACTACCCTGCGCATCGCCCATGCTCTCTCCCTGCCGCGCCTCCTGCACACTCTTTGTGCGGGCTTTGTGCGCGCGCCTGAAGGGGCCAGCTACGGCTGCCGGGTGCTTGCGGTGGGAGTTGTGGGGGAGGTGCTGGCGGTGCTGAAAGGAAGGCAGCTTGCTGAAGATGGGGCTGAGGTAGGTGTCCAATCGACCATAGTGGTGATTGTGCGCATTCGAATCATTGGCAATGAAAAGATCAGGGGAAAGATGGGGCCTGGACTAAGTTTGCGGTAATGGCAAAAAGATTGCATTTGTTTGTACTCAGGCTGCAGATGGCAGAGAACTTCTGTTCATGAAAGTCGTCACTGGTGCTGCTGCACATGGGTGCAGTTTTTCAAGAATATACAGCGCACCTCGGTGCGCATCAAGGCAGACAATGTGCACTGTTTTGTGGTGATTTTGGGATGAGTTGCCTGAGTGTACCTGCTTGTAGTCCCCGCCTCTCGCTCCTGGCATGGAAGATGCACTTCTGCTGTGCTTGACGAGCCTGCTTTCTGGGGTGAAACGAAACTCAGTTCAGACTATTGCGCCTCCCTGCTCGCAGTCCCCGCCTCTCGCTCCTGGCATGGAAGATGCACTCCTGCTGTGCTTGACGAGCCTGCTCACCGAGGTGGTGCATAGCCGCCACACCGCAGCTCCCACGCGATTCGTGCAGCAAGCCGCTTCTCAGGTGAAATTATGAAAGCGATCCTCGTGTTTGACTGCTTGATGCAATCTCTTTGACGGGCGTGCAGCACGGCCCAACTTGTGCACCAGGCTGCGCCTGTGTTGAGGTTCATCATGTTTGAATGTGGTTTGGCCTCTGGGGTCCACTGAATTCGGTTTGGTCTGCTGACATAACTAACAGCTGGCGGCTCAGAAAGAGCAACGGCTTGGCAAGCAGCCTTGCTTCTGCCTGCTTATCGTGCATTCCTTATCTGCTTGATTCAGTCTTTGACAGAGCAGTAGCTCCATGCCAACAGCATCCATTGCGAATCAGGTTCACAACAATATTCCTCCCTTTTTTTTGCATTTTGGTTATGCACACCTTGGCAATCGCTAATGAGCACTGCAGCAGCACACTTCTCACCTATACGCCTCGTCACCTGCTCACCTCTCCCACCTGCGCACTCATTTGCTCACTTTTCACCAGAGCACAGGGTTGCACTGGAGCAGGAGACCATTCTCTTTGGTACGTGCATTCTGCGCACCGCACATTTCACCTGCAGACTTTTCACCTGAGCATTAGCACGTGTGCCATGTGATACTGCAGCAAAGGACTGACATCCTTTTGACCACTGCACTCTGCTCACCTTCCCAACTGCGCACTCATGTGCTCAACTTTTACGTGTGCAGGGTCGCACTGCAGCTGCAGTGCTAAAGGCTGATTCATTACAGCCACTGCATCTTGCTCACCTTCCCACCTGCGCACTCATGTGCTTGCTTTTCCTTTGTGCTGTGCGGCACCGCAGCACAGGGCTGTTAGATTTTTGGCCATTGCATCTTGCTCACCTTCCCACCTGTGCGCTCCTCACATGCTCATTTGTCATTGCATCATGCGCTGCAGGGTGGCACTGCGGCAGCTGCTGGGGTGGCGGCTGCTGTGGCTGCCGGGTTCCGGGGCAAGGGCCTGGTGCATGCCGCCCTGCCCTGCCTGATACACCTGACCCGGCTGCTGCCGATGGTGCAGTGGTCGGTGGTGTGGCAGCAGGTGTGTTTCGGTGGTGTGGCAGTGGTTTGACAGTTGTGTGGCGGCAGGTGTGTTTTGGTAGTGCAGTCAGTGGGGCGGCAGTGGTGTGTCAGTGGTGGTCAGTAGTGGTAACAGCGGTCAGCAATGTGGCACCATGTTCCGGCGGTGTGATCAGTGGTGAGGCAGTGGTTTTGCAGTCGTGTGGCAGCAGGTGTAGCAGCAGAACACCTCCGTGGTGTTGTGGTCAAGGGTGAAGTAGTGGTGTGGCAGCTCTGGCAGGTGGTGGTGGCAGTGGTCAGCGGTGTGGCAGCGGGTGTGCTATGGTGGTGTGGTAGTGGTGTGTCTCATGGTGTGGTCAGAGGTGTGTCTCAAAAAGCACCGTAGAAATCAGATATCATTACGCAAGAATAACGTTTTGGGGCTGTGCGTAGAATTTGCAGCTGGTGAAAGAATCATGATCTGAAGCGGTGCGTATGTGTGCATACGTGGGAAACATAATTATGTGTAGCAATGAGTGGGCAAGGTGGTGAGCAGCGCGCAAGCACAAGCGAGTGCGCACGCATAAGCAAGGGTGCGCGCCCCAGGAGGGGTGAGCATGCATCAGAGGAAGAGGAGGGCAATGAGAAGAGCGAGGATGGGGGTGGCAGCAGTGATGAGGAAGAAAGTGGAGTGAAGACAGGGATGGCAGCAATGATGAGGAGTGCGAGGAGGAGGAGGAGGTGGCAGCTCTGAGTAGGCTCTGAGGATTAGGATTAGGATCTTAGGCCAGGACCATTAGGGCCAGGACCACCTAGGTTGGACACCAACTAAGGAGGTCTTTTGCAAAATACTTTCAGTAAGAATGCAAGGTTGCTTCAGAAACCACCTAAAGAACAAGTTAGTTTCTGTGGGCTTAGGCCTTTCTGGCACTGTGTACATGTGCACGTGTGGAAATGTTAATTTCTATCATGGGTGCGTTAGTGATGCGTATGTGTCAGACTAATTACTTTTTAAAAGGGTGCATATTGGTCACATCTCTCTACGGCAGCCATTCTTCTCCCTTGCACTGGCTAAAGAAGCAGGGTCGTTGCTTAATTTGATCGTAATTTGTTTGTCCAAGTTCAACGAAGCATCTGCACAGAGCTTCAGCAGCCCTTGCTCTTTCTGCAATGCTCACAAATCGCAATCCTCACGGAAAGTCTCGCTGTTCTTTTGTTCAGATGTGCAGAGTGAAATGCATGTGCAAGAGCACCGTGCGCGCGCGCACGCACACACACACACACACACACACACACACACACACACACACACACACACACACACACACACACACACACACACACACGCTCGCGCGCACACACACGCACAGTCTAGTGGTGTCTTCTGGTTGTCTCGCATCGCCCGCGACCGTGATGCCCGTCTGCGCGCATCCGCGTACCGCCTACTCGCGTGCCTCATGCGCCCAGGCGCCTACCACACACACCGTATGCTCGCACACGCGTGGCCTGATGTGGCCTCACGTGCACTCCAAGTGCTGTTTGGAAGGGGGGCAAGCATGGGTGGTGTGGGGGAGGGAGGGACGGGGGTCGAGGGCGAGGGCTCTGAGCCTCCAGCTGTGAAAGCAGAGCTCCTGCGGCTGCTGACGTGCGTGCTGGCCCTGCCTCCTCAGAGCGTGTTCCCTGCCGGTGAGATACATGCCTTGCTGAAACTAGTTTTCCAAGGTGCGAGACTGCATGCAGCAGTGAACTCGGGTGGCCTGGTTCTTGTGTGCTCTTGTCTGGGTGTGATGCTTGGAGCAGAAGCCTTGCACACCCTCAGTTGAGAAGCTTGCTGGACTTGTCGTAGCTAGTGTGCTCTGTGCCTGTAGTAATCCTAGAGCCTTGTTGCCTGTTTCCAGTGCCTTTCTACCCCCTGCACGTATCAAACACGAAGCCTGTGCACCCTGTCCTTGCTTTTTTCTTTTCCTGCCTCCAGCACCTAAGAGAAGAAGAGAGCTCGCTGTGAAGTCCGGCGGCTGGTGGTATGCTGTCTCTGCCACATGCTTCCAACAACTGCTCCAACCCTGCTCTTCCTGCTATGTGATGGCAGCGAGTCCGACCTGGGCCCCTCAGCCCTGCTGCCCTACCCGCTCCCTTGTTCCCCCCTCCCTGGAGGCACTGCTGCGTCACGTGCATCCAACACTGCTCTTTAAACCACATGCAGGCAGCGAGTTTGACCTGGACCCCTTGCCCCTCAGCCCTGCTGCCCGCTCCCTCATTCCCCTCTCCCCGGAGGCACTGCTGCGTCACGTGCATGTGTGGGGTCAGGGCTTGTCAGTGCTGGTGTGCTCACGAAGCACACCTCCTGGCTTGCTGGCCCCTGCGCTGGCTCTGCTCTTACAGGTGTGTCCTTCCCGAGCGCAGGATCTACAAACATTGATGAGAACTGGCTCTGCTTGCTGGCTCCTGTACCGGGTCTGGAAAAACTAGGTCTAAATAGAGAGACGAAAAATGGCTCTGCTTGCTGGCCCTTTACTGGCTCTGCTGAGAACTGGATCTTTAAACAAAGATGAAAATTGGCTCTGCTTGCTGGACCCTGCACTGGCTCTGCTGAGAACTGGATCTGAAAACAAAAATGAAACTTGGCTCTGCTTGCTGCCCCTTCCCTGGCTCTCCCTGTTTCTGCTCTTACAGGTGCATCCTTTCTGAGTGCAGGATTTAAAAGCAAAGATGCAACAGAAACGGACTCAAAGACTTCATAAAGGCATTGCTGCAGCATGTGCACGCGTGGGGCCTTGTTGGTTCCATGCTGGGTTTTGTCTGAGCGTTCTGGGCCCGTTACTGCTATTCTAGGCCTTGTTGGTGCCATTCTGGGTTTTGTCTGTACATTTCTGTACATTCTGGGCCTGTTACTGCTATCCTAGGCCTTGTTGGTGCCATGCTGGGACTCTGCTTATTGGTAGCCTCGTGGGTCTGCTTTTTCCTGCACATCCCCTGCCCTCGCCAGCTTGACTCAGCCTACAGTGCAGGCTGTTGAAGGGAATGACGTCCTTCAATTTGGGTATGCAATGGGATGGCAAAGGCTTTGCCACAATGCATCAGCCTCTAGTGTTGGAGGAGGAGGAGCACCTCTCCATTTAGGCAACGTGTCTGCCAACACAACCTTTTTGTGCTTGTGCATGCAGGGTCTGATTGTGGATGTAGAGGCATTCGGGGCGCATGTGCATGGCACCCCAGGATTGCTAAATCGCCTGCAGCGCTTGTGCAAGCCTGAAGGGCAGCAGCTGTTGCTTGAGAATGCCCGAGAGGTGCGCTGCTTTCTGCTGGTGCACTGCAATGCTTGCCCTCCAAAAGAGGAAGTCGGTACGAGAGATGAACGTCGTTTTGCAACACGCATACAACATACATTGGCACTTAGATGTGTGCTTTCATGATGTAACAATTGATCTCACGCACACACACACACACATACACACACGCGCAGTGGGCTGGGGGCCCAGGCGAGGATCCCTGCAGCGCACCTGGCCTTCAGGCCCTCCTCTCAGGCAGCACCAACACCACAGCTCCTGCTGCTGCTGCTGCTGCTGCTTCTCCTGTCACTGTAACCGTGCAGCCTTTAGACGGGCAATGCAGCACCACTGGCGCGGCAGCAGCTGCTCTGTACCTGGAGCAGATCAGCGAGGGGGGTTGCCAGGGTGTTGTGGACGCGGATGCTGGCATAGATCTGGAGGGTGGCTGGGCAGGCGAAGGCGGAGCTGTCCACGCAGGGGTGAGACGAGGTGGCATGCAGCAGGGTGCAGGGCACGGTCGAAGGGCTTTCAAAGCCGGAGATGGGTCCGGCAACGGGAGTGGCAGTCGTGCAGGTTGCAGAAATGAGGGGCTGGTGGTCAGACCTCTGCTTGACGCCATTGGAGTGGGAACCGCCATTGTGTCTGAGCAGGGCCCAGAGCAACAGCAGCAGCAGCAGAAGCAGCAGGGGAACTTATTACATTTGCTGCATGGGGAGGGGCACGCATTGGCTCCCACGCAGCAGCAGGAGGCCCTAAGATGCAGCCATGCAGCTGCGCAGGTGTGCACAGGCATACGCCCGGATGAATGCCTCCTTCAGTCTCGTGGTGTGGTGTTGTCTGTTAAGTGATGCGCACGTGGATTTGCACAGACGTGCGCTCGGATGTGTGCCTTGTTCAGTCTTAGTGTTGTGTTGTTTTTGGTGTGATCCGTACGTGGTTTTGCATATGCATGAGCTTGAATGTGAGTCTCAGTGCGGTGCATTGCTCAGTCTTGGTGGGGTGTGCACACTCTGCATGTGGTGTGGATATTCTGGTTGTGGTCACAGGCATGGGCTCAGAACAGAGCCTTGTGTGTGTGAGTGTGTGTGTGTGTGCGTGCTGTTGTCTGGGGCCTTAGAAGCTTGGCTCATTTGTGTAGTCTTGGTGTGATGGAAGTCTTGTTTTGATGTCTGGATATGCACAACAGAAAAAAAGGGAAGACTGCGCCGACTAGAAAAAGGGTGTACACAGGTGTTTTGGGGGTGGGTGGAATGCATAGAGTCTTGTTGCAGTGTGCAAGCACGTGGCTGCGCCAGAACCCTTTTTCCAAGATGCAGGTGGGCTTCCATGTTTTGTTCGTGCAGTTCTTACAGTACCCTCGCTCCACCTCCTGCAAGCTACCTGGTAGCTCGCAGACTCTGCTTGTACAGTCATGTTGCTCTAAACACTTACTGAATGCTGGCGGGATGAATCAGTTCCAGAACCTAGGAAAACTGTTCACAAGCTCTGTGGAACTGTCGGCAAAGTTTTTTTGTCAGACCGGCAGATTGATCAACCCTGAATGCTGCATTCCTGGCTGGCATGCGCTACTGAATATGCAGGGCTGGCCGACTCCATTTAATGATGCGTATTATATGGCATGTATTGACCCACTGAGTGTACATTAAATACGGAGCAGGCATACAGGATTTGTCGACCCATGATTATGCAAGGTGCCTTTGTTTCCATTTTGTAGATGCTGGGCCTTTTGGTCATTAAGTCAGGCTTGATTAGTCTGGAGCGCATGGGCCACAGTGTGCGGGGTATCACAGGGTATCAAAGGCCGGCATGTGCTGCTGAACACACAAGGGGCCCTCTTGCATTTTGCAGGTGCTGGGCTTTCTGGTCATGGAGCCAGGCTTGTTTGATCAAAAGCACATGGGCCACAGTGTGCAGGGTATCACAGGGTGTCAAAGGCCGGCATGTGCTGCTGAACACACAAGGGGCCCTCTTGCATTTTGCAGGTGCTGGGCTTTCTGGTCATGGAGCCAGGCTTGTTTGATCAAAAGCACATGGGCCACAGTGTGCGGGGTATCACAGGGTGTCAAAGGCCGGCATGTGCTGCTGAACACACAAGGGGCCCTCTTGCATTTTGCAGGTGCTGGGCCTTCTGGTCATGGAGCCAGGCTTGTTTGATCAAAAGCACATGGGCCACAGTGTGCGGGGTATCACAGGGTATCAAAGGCCGGCATGTGCTGCTGAACACACAAGGGGCCCTCTTGCATTTTGCAGGTGCTGGGCTTTCTGGTCATGGAGCCAGGCTTGTTTGATCTAAAGCACATGGGCCACAGTGTGCGGGGTATCACAGGGTGTCAAAGGCCGGCATGTGCTGCTGAACACACAAGGGGCCCTCTTGCATTTTGCAGGTGCTGGGCTTTCTGGTCATTAAGTCAGGCTTGTTTGATCTAAAGCACATGGGCCACAGTGTGCGGGGTATCACAGGGTATCAAAGGCCGGCATGTGCTGCTGAACACACAAGGGGCCCTCTTGCATTTTGCAGGTGCTGGGCTTTCTGGTCATGGAGCCAGGCTTGTTTGATCTAAAGCACATGGGCCACAGTGTGCGGGGTACCACAGGGTATCAAAGGCCGGCATGTGCTGCTGAACACACAAGGGGCCCTCTTGCATTTTGCAGGTGCTGGGCTTTCTGGTCATGGAGCCAGGCTTGTTTGATCAAAAGCACATGGGCCACAGTGTGCGGGGTATCACAGGGTGTCAAAGGCCGGCATGTGCTGCTGAACACACAAGGGGCCCTCTTGCATTTTGCAGGTGCTGGGCCTTCTGGTCATGCAGCCAGGCTTGTTTGATCAAAAGCACATGGGCCACAGTGTGCGGGGTATCACAGGGTATCAAAGGCCGGCATGTGCTGCTGAACAAACAAGGGGCCCTCTTGCATTTTGCAGGTGCTGGGCTTTCTGGTCATGCAGCCAGGCTTGTTTGATCAAAAGCACATGGGCCACAGTGTGCGGGGTATCACAGGGTGTCAAAGGCCGGCATGTGCTGCTGAACATACAAGGGGCCCTCTTGCATTTTGCAGGTGCTGGGCCTTCTGGTCATGCAGCCAGGCTTGTTTGATCAAAAGCACATGGGCCACAGTGTGCGGGGTATCACAGGGTATCAAAGGCCGGCATGTGCTGCTGAACACACAAGGGGCCCTCTTGCATTTTGCAGGTGCTGGGCCTTCTGGTCATGCAGCCAGGCTTGTTTGATCAAAAGCACATGGGCCACAGTGTGCGGGGTATCACAGGGTGTCAAAGGCCGGCATGTGCTGCTGAACACACAAGGGGCCCTCTTGCATTTTGCAGGTGCTGGGCCTTCTGGTCATGGAGCCAGGCTTGTTTGATCTGGAGCGCATGGGCCACAGTGTGCAGGGCATCGCTGCAGAAGCGGCATGCGCGCTGCTGTACCATGGCGCACACCTGTCACAGATCGACAGGTGTGTATGTGTGTTTCTTGGTGTGTGTATGTGCGTGTGTGTATCCGTGTTTGTGTGTGTATATGTGTGTGTGCGTTTGTGCGTGCGTGCGCGTGTATGTGTGTTTGCGCGCGCGTGCGTGCATGCATGTGTGTTTGTGTTTGTGTATGCTTGTGCTTGTGTTTGTGTGTGTGTGAACATCTATGTGTTGATGCAAGAAGTGTGTGGTTATCCTTATGAATTTGTCGCTTTTTCCTGCAAAAGCCTTGACAAAGGGGGACAGGCTTGCGTCCCCAACAATGTTAACATGGTGCTGATGGAGCTCTTGTTCAAGAGGCTTAGGCTGCATGACGTGCTGACTGAGCTTGTGTTGAACAGGCTGTATTGTAATAATGAGCACCAGAAATTAGTATTGCACTTTACCTTCATCAGCTTGGACCTTCCTGCTGCACTTTTTTTGTGTCTGTTGCAGGGCTGTAGGCTCTGCGACTGCTTCCCAAATGGCACTGTACAGGGCAATCCTGAGAGCTGTGCATGAGCTCGTTGTGCTGTGTGCAAACGCCACACATCTGCTCAATGAATCCCAGATCATGGGAGTACTGGCAGAGGTGAGCTTGAGACTAGACTAAGGGAGACGAGCTGTTCCCCTTGTGTTTTGATCATTGCTTACTTTGAATTGCCCAAATAACTATGGGGCAAGCCATTCACTCTGAACAGGGTCATGCTCATGCTCACTTGTCTGCGATTCTTTTGATGGTAGATTTCTGACTGTTACAATTGAGCATGCCTTTATACACACGGAACTTTCGCCTGTGAATGCTGCTTACGCAAGCTCTATTCCAAACCTCATAAGACGGTACCGCTGTGTCCTCCCTCCCCTGATCCTTGCACTTTAAATATGGGCAATAGGTGTCCCTAAGCTTGACGATTAATTTGCCTTGAATCTTGACACACACACACATACACACACAGCGCGCACGCATCCTGTGTGCAGGTTGAGCAGGCCGTGCCATCTGTTCCTCTAGCTGAGGCACTGGCGGAGCTGCAAGCATGCACGTGTACATCCAAGCCCACGCGCCTCATGGGGGCATGCTTGGTGGCAACGCTCCTTGCCCACGCATCCACAGCAGGAGCCTTGCTCATGAACAAGGCCACAGGTGTGGGAGGGAGTGGTGTGCAAGTCCTGTAGCTTGATGGGTAACACGTGTCTTCTTACCGGGGAGGACTGGCTGTGTTTGCTTGTTTTCTCGCCAGGAAGAAGGGCTGCTGTGTGTCTTCCTTTTATCAGGTAAGGCCAGCAATGAAATGATTAGATGAACTGCTAAGTGCGAGAGCAGGTAAGGAGAATGCCTATACACCACTGCCTGCATTGTGACTTTCTTTACTCAGGTAAGGCCAACAATGACATGAATGGGTAATTTGCGAAGTGCAAAAGCAGGTAAGTGTGGTGCTTTGTAGGGAACCTACAGATCACCATTGGCCGGTACGCTGATGATTGAAAGTAGGGATAGCCATGCATTGATTGTGTTAGTGTGCTCCAGTAAAGCAAGGATTAAATGGTCTGCTGTCTCTCGGCTTCGTGATTCCACCGTCAGTCGGCAATGGATTATATATCCTTTCACCTTTTTGACAATGTGAAAGGGAAGGTCCCAATCACCAGGATTAGAAATCCACTGCAATCCTATCTTTCATTGACTTGCACACGATCTTTCACTTGTGCACATGTAATCTGATGCACCTTTTCAGTTCAGGGCCTCTTACCCTACAGCACTTGCTGGCCAAGAGTGCATGCGAGAGGGTTGCGGCTAATGCTTGTGCCACAACGTGCCGGCATCACTTGGTGCCAACTCCCGCTGCCCACGCCCACAGGCCAAGAGCACACATGTGAGGCCAGCAGCCAACGTGGTGGGAGCCACACTGTGCTTGTCCTCATTACTGTCAACACTTGCTGCCCACGCCCGCAGGCCAAGAGCACTTATGAGTGAGGCCAGTGGCCAACGTGGTGGGAGCCACGCTGTGCCTTGCCCTACTCGCTGCCATCCCTGGATGCGCGCTGTCAACACTGGATGCCAACTCTTCCTCGCTGTCGACACTGAATCCCAACTTTTTATTGCTGTCAACACTGAATCCCAACACTTGCTGCCCACGCCCACAGGCCAAGAGCACACATGTGAGGCCAGCGGCCAACGTGGTGGGAGCCACACTGTGCTTGTCCTCATTACTGTCAACACTTGCTGCCCACGCCCGCAGGCCAAGAGCACTTATGAGTGAGGCCAGTGGCCAACGTGGTGGGAGCCACGCTGTGCCTTGCCCTACTCGCTGCCATCCCTGGATGCGCGCTGTCAACACTGGATGCCAACTCTTCCTCGCTGTCGACACTGAATCCCAACTTTTTATTGCTGTCAACACTGAATCCCAACACTTGCTGCCCACGCCCACAGGCCAAGAGCACACATGTGAGGCCAGCGGCCAACCGGTGGGAGCCACGCTGTGCCTGGCCCTGATCGCTGCCATCCCTCCAGAAGCGCTGGCTGTGCCACAGAGCTCAGACACTGGTGCACCCCTCGGGTCTGACCACCAGGTACCTGCATGCTTTGAGACGGCACTGCTGCATTGTTTAAACAGCTGCCACACTTGCAACATCGGTCCAGAAGCTCTTGTTGTGCCTCACAGCTCAGATACTGGTGCACCCCTTGGATCTGACCAGCATGCATTTTGCGACGGTACTGCTTCATTGTTTGAAAAAGCAGTACTTCCCGGAGCTTCACTACAGAAGCGCTTGCTGTGCTGCGCAGCTCAGATACTGATGCACCCCTCGGATCAGGTCACCAGGTGCCTATATGCTGTGCGGTGATGCATTGTTTAAACAGCTAACGGCTGCATTGTTTAAACAGCAGCAACACCCGCGACATCACTCCAGGAGCGCTCGTCGTGCCCCACAGCTCAGATGCTGGTGCAACCCTGGATCAGATCACCAGGTGTTTATATGCTTTGCGGCTGTACTGTTGCATGTCTAAACATTTGCAACAAGGTCTGCACACAATATTGCTCCTGTGCAATATTGTGTGCACAGGAGCAACATTTTGTCCCTCTCAAGAAAGTGCATGACCATGAAGATGTAATTGCATGATCCACAGGATACACGAACACCATCACGCAAATACAGATTCAATGTGCACACGTGCACATTGATGAACGCAGCTCCTCGACGGGGACACGCTGGTGTGTGTGGTGGCTCTGCGGAACGTGGTGGCTCACTCGACCTCTGCAAAATCTGCAGCACTCCGCACAGGCCTGCACACAGCCCTGCTCAACTGTTGCCTGGGCGCTGCCCAGTGCTTGGAGACTGCGCAGCATAATGCAGCCTTTGCAAATGGTGGGTGAAATGCTTGCAATGCTATTTCCACGAAATATCTATCTTACATGGTCAGTAATGTTTGTTTCACTTGTACATATAAGGTCCATCGCAAGTGCTGCCTATATTGTATGTTTCTGAATCCCTGCATCAATTTCTGGAGGCATCCATATCCTTCTTCTGAAAGTCTGCATCTCCAAAATTGCAATGCCAAAAGCCAGGCTTCTTATGTCTTATGAAGTCAATGTTCTTTCCGAAAAATGCCAGACCTGGAGCTGCTCTTCCGCTCCAGCCATGTCTCTAACCTAGTTCCAGCCATGAAAAAAGAAAGAAAAGAAAAAAAGTCTACGCAAGCCATGTCTCTTACCTGCCACCTTGACGTGATGGGTCAACCATTTCAAGATGTTCACTTACCTCCATCTGCAGCTTGAATGTTCTGTCTGTGACATTTCCTATCTACCTTTCGTAGAATCGTACATATTCTGCTTTTCAAACTCCTACCTGTGAGCAAAAGTGTTTTGGAAAGTAAGATTGCTTTTTAGATTTGCCTTACCTTGCTGTTGACAATGCCCTTGTATTGACCATCCATACATTAATATATGCCCAGGCAATGTGCCGGTCCGTGCTCGCCAAGTACCTCCCCCTTCTTCCGCAGCCTCATCTGTTGGAACTCCTGTCAGGGGTGGCAGAGCTATCGGAAAGGCCGCACACCAGCTCCGCACTCCTAACAGGTATGAGAAAGCCGCCGTTGCAGAATGGTGCAGGTGCTGAATGCATCAGGATGTCCTTGCAAGTTCTTTGTGTAAATACATACACTTTAGTCTTTTCAAGTGCTTTGAAGGGATTGCAAAAAAAAATTATCGCGTTCAAAAACCAAGTGTTCCCTGGAATTTAAACGGCCAGAGCCTTAAACTCAACATTCCGTGCGTGCTGTACTGAGAGGGCATTTGCATCTTTCATGGTCCGTCTTGCCATCTTCCACCTTTGAATTGCCCTGTGTGGCCTGTGCCCCTATGACCCAATATGCAGAGGTCGGGGGAGGGAATAAGTTGTGAAAAAGAGGCCTCAATCACATGTGGATTAAACAAATTGTGCTGTGCCTGCTCTTGCCTGCCGTATCCGCAGAATTTGCTCACAAGCAATTGATCATCAAAAGGGTCTCAAGCACATTTGGACAAATCGGCCTGTCCCTGCTCAGCCTGCAAGACTTCTTTTATGAGCAGTGGATCATTTCTCTCATACATAGGCTTGCTCCTGCAAACTACCCTACATCCCAAGTTCCTTCAAATCTTATCAATCTGATTTGCCCATTCTTGCAGGCAATCTGCTGCATCAAGCACCAAGGGCGAAGATGCTGGAGCCCCAACAACAGGGACCCAGGGTGAGGCAAGCGTGCCCCCAACCCCCACCTCCCGCCAACTAGCTGCAGCAGCAGGCACAGGAGCAGCAGGCACATGCCCGCTTGCACAGAGTCCTGTGTTTGACCGCAAAGTGACTGTGGCATTGTCGCTGCTGAGGCACTTGGTGCTGCACAGCCCGCCGACGAAGGCAGTGCTGCTGCAGGCAGGCTTGATCCAGGTGTGTGCGCAGATGTGCTTGGATGATCCAGGTGTGTGTGTGTGTGTGTGTGTGCGCGGGAACCCACACACGCACAGATGTGCTCTGATGATCCAAGTATGTGCGCAGATGTGCTCGGATGATCCAGGTGTGTGTGTGTGTGTGAGCGGGCATGTGCGTGAGCCCACACACGCTCGGATGTGCTCTGATGATCCAGGTGTGCGCGCAGATGTGGCAGGCCTTTAACCAGGAGTGACTGCAGATGTGTTCAGACGAACCAAGTTAGTGCATGGATGTGCTCAGGTGGTCCAGGTGTGCACGCACATTGTGCTGTGCATACATGGCATGTTGAATGAGTATAGTCAATAAGGGCCGTTGGATAAGTCCTCTCAGGTGTAGCATGTACCGTATGTGCTGTTGGGTGATACACAAAGAAAGCAGCATGAAGAAAGCGCAATGACCGGAGACATTGTATCCCTGTACAGCCTGCAAGGACACCTCCCTTTGTACAGGTTGCCAAGTGGGGTGGATGTGGATTTTCCCTGTAACTTGCAGCATCTTGAGGAACAATCAATTGAATGCGGTAAAGCCTTACAGCATGAGTGAGCAAGAATACTTGAAGAAAAGGCCTTATCCGCGTGACAGACATATGCTCTCGGTCCTGGGATGTGACACGCATGTCCAATGTGTGCTCGATTACATCCCACACGCAGGTGCTAGAACAGCTTTGGCAGCATGGCTTTGTAGGCGCAAGCCTAGCCTCGGCACCATCCTCCCATCACCCCACCCGTGGAAGCCATGCAGGGGGAACCACAGAGTGGGTGGGCACTGGTTACCCTGGGGGCAGTGGGAGAGCTTCTAAAGCAACCCCTTCCTCTGAGGGGCGCGTACGCACGAATGCCAGCCATGCGTTTGGTGGCGGCCCTGGTGCAAAGGCTGGGGCAGCTTCTGCTGGGCATCTGGCTGCACACGGTGCGGCAAAAGACAACAAGCAGGGGGCTCCGTGCAGTGCGTATCCGGCACTGCATGAGGTGCTGGGGCTACTGACCAACATGGTGGTGGGGTGTGAAGAGGCGAGGGCGGCCATGTGTGGTGAGGGCTGCCCCACTCTGCTACAGCGTGTCCTGGAGTTGCTGTTTGAGGTGCGTGTGTGTTGATCGTATGTGTCTCAAAACAGCTTGCATGACTTAGCACTTTTACAAATACTGACATCCTGGAATCCCCTAGAATGATTAACAGTCCAGAACCTGGATAAGTTGTTGTTGTGCAAATTGTTGCACATTCGGCAGTGCCTCTGCCTGGCAGCCCCATGCAGAGCGCGCTGCCCCATTCTCAGAGCTTTGCTTGGTTGTGTGCATCTCAGCCTGCTGCTCGAAATGCCCCGCGCTCTTGTTGACGGCAGTCGTGAATCTCCTGCTCTTCACTTCACAGCCAAACACAGCGCAAGCTGGACATGTGTATTTCAGCTATTCAAAATGTCTCAGCATGGGACAATTATGACCATCGCAATATCCTGATCTGCACTCCATTTCAAACACAGTGCTAGCTGGACGTCCATAGGGTTCCTCTCTATGACGTCCATTTCAGCCATTCAAAATGTCCCACACTGAAGTGCTGCTGTTGATGGCAATCAAAACCCCTGATCTGCACTTCAAACATGTGCACAGCGCAAGCTGGAGACGTCCACTTTCTGCCTTGTCACTGGCCTGCTGGGACACTTAGCAGCAGAGGCAGATGGCACTGCCTGCTTGCTGCGTGGTGGGGCCACAGGCGCGTGCAGTGGTGGGCCTGGGGGCGAGGCGTTCTTGCCGGTGAGTCGTTTTTTGGCTGGGATGTGTCATGCAAGCAGCGCAGGTAGACAGCACTGCCTGCTTGCAGCCAAAGGGGACATCAGTCATAAACAACCGGGGGTCCAAGGTCAGGATCCCCTTTATGTGAGGTTGCTTTTTGGTCTGGGTTTGTTTTCCTTTGTAGTGCAAACAGAAAGCACAGCGAGCTTGCTGTCGAAAGAAGCATCCGTTGTAGGTAGCATAGGCGAATTCCATGCGTACCCTCCATACATTTCACATTTCCCCTGCAATAGATTGGAGTGCGCGGCAATGTACATATGGAATTGGCCAACCCTGGGTCCAACAATGGGGGCCCAAGAGAAGGGAAAAAGGGGGGGAAACATGCAGGCATTGAAGGCACTCCCTACATCAGTAAAGAAGCTTCTCCTCTATGTGAGCTGGTGCGTTATTTATGAGCACTCTGTTCATACAGATAATTTTTCCAAAGGCGAGAGCTCCGAGTTTGTGCCAGCTCATTAAATTTTTTATACTATTGTGAAGAAAAAAAGCATGCATGCATTTTAACAATGCAAGAGGTCGTTGTGCACTAATGTGGTGAGAATACTGGCAGTTTGGCCTGCCATACACAAGAGTGGCCTGCCATACACACACACACACACACACACACACACACACACACACACACGAGAGTACATTAGTACACTGGGCAGAAGGTGTGGAAGGAGAGGTCATGTTCCCTTTTGGAAAGCTTGTGCACAAAGGACATAAAGCTCCCTCTATGTGCAAGAAGCCCTGGGCTCCTTGGCAGCGCTGCTTTTTGGCCAACACTGAATGCATGATCTGGCATCCACTGAATGCACTGAGTGCATGATCTGGCATATACTGAATGCACTGGATGCATGATCTGGCATCCACTGAATGCATTGAGTGTGTGTGATCTGGTAACCACTTAATGCACTGGATGCATGATCTGGCATCCACTGAACGCACTGAGTGCACTGAATGCTTGATCTGGCATCCAGGTCGTACGGTAGTGTATGGATGGCCACCTTTAGCTCAGGCACCGCAAGCCGGTTGTAAACGCTTCTGCCCAGCTGGTCAGCTCTTGAAACAGATAAATGGATTGCTGTGTCATAGCTAGTGTTCGCCTCTGACTGCATGTGCCAGCGGCTCTTTTGCTGCATTTGCCTTTGGCGCCTCTTTCCTGCATCTTGCTGCACTTGCCGCTGCAGCTTTTTCTCTGCATTCTGCTGTATTTGCTGCATTTGCCATTGTTGACTCTTTTGCTGCGTTTGCTGCACCTGCACCTGCTGAATTTTTCAATGGAAGCAATTTACTGCATTTGCTACATTTGTCATTGGCGCCTCCCTTGCTGCACTTTGCTGCATCCACACTTGCCACCGACGATTCTGTTGCTGCGTTTTGCTGCATTTGTAGGCCAGCCAGCGCTGTGTGCGCGACCTGGTGCATGCCCTGCCAGGGCCTTCGCTAGCTGGTGGTGCTGCCCTGCGGCCCAAGGACCTGCCTCGCGTTCTGGGGCTCATGCAGGTGGGGTGGAGGGGCGGCTTCTTTTGCCTTGCTGCCGCCTTTGTACTGTTTTGCCTGAATCTTGGTCATTTCTGTTCGTGCGCACTGCCTGGCCCGCTGGAATAAATGCTCCGTGACAGCAAAGAGAGTCTGATCCTTCACTTGTGACGCAAAGGAGATGTTGCCTGCCACCTCCATAGAAAACATCTTTTTAGCCAAGCTGAGGTGCTGTATAGATTGGCTGCACGCCCTTTTTTCACATGCTTCCAGTCGTGCCTGTACTGCACGCACCCAGTGTGTTCCGGTGGATGCGACAGAGTAAGGCCTCATTTGCTTGCACCACCTGTAGGTGCTGGTGAACATGGCAGCACATGCAGAGGGCGCGCGTGCCCTGCTCAAGGGAAGCCACACAGCTGCTGGCCTGCTGGAGGTGCTGCTGGGGCCTGAGGGGTTGCTTTCGGATGTGGAGGGCCTGCAACATGGGCAGCCCAGGCAGCAGCAGGGCACACAGGTATGAAAGAAAGGAAGAGGAAAAAAGGGCTACGCAGGCAATGTAAACATGCCCTACATTAGAAAAGGAGGAGGCACATTGGCTCAAAGGAGCGGTGAGTCTCCTCTAAAAGGAGAGGATAAATATTGCTAGAGCATCATTGGACGTAATATATGGGTTGCTTTTTAAGGTGGAGGGCCTGCAGCATGGGCAGCCCAGGCAGCAGCAGGGCACGCAGATACAAAGAGAAGCTGTGCGCCTCTGCATCACGCTTTATCTTTCCATTGACATTTTTCAAATGAGTCAGGTGTTGACAGGGAAAGCCTGGTCAAATGTAGTACACATGCATATCTTGGTTCATTGAATGGCAGCTCGAGGTCACTGGAAGACCCTGATGCTTTTCTTTTGCACATCCTTTGAAGCATCTTTCATACCTTCTCACACACACACACACACACACACACACACATGCAAGCACACATGCAAACATCTGAAAATGCAGGCGCTGGTGTGCGCCGGCCTGCTGCTGCTGCGCAACCTGTCATTCTGCGGCGATGCCAAGACCCACCTGCTGGCCCACCCACGCGTGCTGCCGGTGCTGCTGGCCCACGCAGAGTGCCCAACAGAGGCACCCAAAGCAGCGGCCATCGCCGCATCTGCTATGTGGACACTGACGTACCAAGGGGAAAAGGTGGGTGTCGCCACGAGTAATCAGCCATGTGAAGCAGGAAGGGTTGCAACACAAGGTGAACCTTGATACTATTACCAAGGGTTGCAACACAAGGTGAACCTTGATACTATTACCAAGGGTGGAACATACCCAACGGAGGCCCTTAGACCAGCGGCCATTGCCGCATCGGCTTTCTGGACAATGACGTACCAAGGGGAAAAGGTAGGTTTCTGCAGAAGCAACCGGCCACGTGAAGATGAAAGGGTTGCAACACAAGGAGAACCTAAAACCAAGCCTTACCATGGATAGAACATACCCAACGGAGGCGCCTTGGCTGCGGCCTTATTGCTGCACCGGCTGTTTGGACACTATTGTACCAAGGGGAAAAGGTCGGAACTTTAAAAGTGCAATCGGCCATGTTAAACAGGAACAGGTTGCCAGGTGGTAACGACCTTCAAGCATACCCCACCAAGAGGGGAGAATGTGGGTGTCTGCAGGTGCCATGTGTATCCTCTTCCATATCCCACCAAAAGGGGAAAGGTGGGTGTCTGCAGGTGCCATGTGCGCTCTTAATCAATGTAGGGAGAGTTCTCTCTACATGATTTTCCTCTCTTTTCTTTCTTTCTGAAGGTGCCAATGGCAACCTGGCAATGCAAGGCTCTGACCACGTGTGTGCGCCTTGAATGCCTGGGCATGAGATTACAGTAAATGAGAGGCTTCTTCTTGGCCTCTGCGCAGATGTGCCACCCAGTGTCTGAGCTTGTGTAAAACTAGTGTAGAACTACTCCTGGGGTTTTTGAGACGCGGACAAGTGGTGCTATGCCTCACACCACACATGCGAGTGGTGCTACACCTCACAACACACATGCAAGTGGTGCTATGCCTCACAACACACATGCGAGTGGTGCTGCGCCTCACAACACAAATGCGAGTAGTGCTACACCTCACGCAGCACAGGTCTTGTGCAGTTGTTGCCTATGAAGAAGCCACAATGACAGCTCAATTTTGTGCTCACCCTGCTTGACAAGCCGTGGCAAAAAAAGGGGCCGCCAGGCCCTCGGCAACGTTCCGCACAGGCCCCCGCGTTCCTCATACCCCTAATGCACGTAGGGATTGTCCCACTACTAATCATTCTTGCCTTCTTTTTCTCTTTCATCCCGTGTGTTTCTCCAAATCTCGCTCTCCTGCAGGTCAAGTCTGCGGTGCGCAGGCTCCCCAGCGCCCTGCAGCGTCTCACAGTCGCACGCGCAGCTGCGCACTTCCATGCAAGCAAGCTGGCCAAGGCAAGCCAGCAGCAGGCTGCGCAGCTGCAGGCGCTGCAGGCCCAAGCCGCGCAGCTGCAGGCAGCACATTTGCAGGTACGCAGGCGGTAGCTGAGGGTGCAGTGTGCTTGACGTTGCCTTCGAGATAATGGACAAGCAAGCCAGCAGCAGGAAGCGCAGCTACAGGCAACACATTTGCAAGTGGACAGGCTGTGGCTGAGGGTGCTGTGGACTTGCTTTGGTTTTTAGTTTACTACACACGTTAGGAGTCTCAGATTATGCAGGAAATGAAGGCAGCCAAATCTTTGTCAAGGCACGGCCTCCCTTCACATCTTTACACATTGTCATGCCCACCTAGTAGGTGGCACCTACCCACACTTTTTTCTCGCTCATCTGTACAGGAGGCCTGCCAGCACACCCTCCAGCTCTGTGTGTGTGTGTAACTGGTGCATGGTGTTTAATGTGTCTGCACGCATTGTGGCAAACGCACACAAATCCATGCTTTTTGTCCCTCATCTGTGCAGGAGGCCCGGCATCATGCCCTCCAGCTACAGGCTTCTGCCCTGCACCCCTCTGCACCACCTCTTCAGCTGCTGCCCCCCACCAACAACCCCACAAGCAGCCCTGCTGCTGCAGCCCCCCCGGCACTCGGAGCAGCAGGACCAGCAGCCAGCACGCATGTCTTGCCCATACGCAGTTGTGCTATGCACTGTGAACCCATGGGAGGCGCTTCTCCAAATAGGCAAGGCAACTTAGTAATGAGTGATGGAGCCCAGGCTCAGGGGCGGGCCATCCAGGGGAGCAAGGCACCATGGCAGCCAGCGACACAACTGGGAGCAAGCACCACTGGCGAGGGCGGTGCACCCAGCCCTGTGCCTGTCGACCAGAAGTACTCGCAGCAGCAGCAGCAGCAGCAGCAGCAGCAGCAGCAGCAGGACAGTATTGCAGATGAGCAGCTGTATTGGCTTAGACAGGCCATTGAGTACTATGATGCTGTGCAGGCTGCCATGGATGCCACCAGCACAGCAACAGGCGCGGCGACAGCAGCAGGAGCCAGGGCGTCCCCCCCACCTCCAGATCAGGGCAGCAGCATGCCAGCCCTTGCTGTATCAGCAGCTGCGTCAGCTGCAACAGCTGCTGCTGCTGAAGCGGCACTAGGGTTCAGGACGCTATCTGGGATCGATGGTGATGCCAGCAGTGGCGGCTTTGGTCAGCAACAGGAGAAGGATGGGGGACAAGCTACAGCAAAGATGATGGGAGTAGACGGGGCTCAGTTGGACATGGTGGGCGCACGAGACCAGGACCGGGACACCGCCCCCTCTGGTTTTGCGCCTAGCAAGCAGCTCGGCTGGTGAAGCCCGGAGGTAGCCATGCCTCAATTTACATGCCATGCGTACAAATCAGCTCTTTGTTCCAAACTGACTGAGTGGATGGTGATGAAGTTGAATAAGCATTCCCATCTTGTGCTGCTGAATGCTGTGGATGACAATGCAGCAAAAAACCATTTCAAAATCCTGGCAAGACAGCCCTGCAGACATTGATCCTTTGGCTCTTGCTTTGAGGGTTCCACCTTTGGTATTGATGAGGAATAGGGTGATCCTTTCGCTTGTAGCCAGCCCTAACCTTTTGCAGTTCTAAGCATGTTGATGAGTGGGAGATGATCCTGCATGGACCAAGGAAACTTGCCTAGACGAAAGGTCTTGATGCAGCAGCCTTTTTGGCTGGCGCAGACCTCTCTGTCCTTTTACTTTACACCTACGATATTATATCGCCTACAGCAGAGATATATATATCTCGACATGCCATGAAGAAGAATGAGCACCTGGTTTGGTCCAGTGATGTTGAATCTCACATGTTGCAACATGTATTTTATGCCTAACCTTGTCACTTTCGCATTTGCCCTGACCTGCCTTCACCCCTGGTCTCATTTGACGATATGAATTTAATTTTTCATCCAATGCCTCCTTTTCCTTAGTTGTAACTTGTGTCATGTCAGAAAATGATCAAATCAGGTTTTGCAGATGTGCCCATAATGACTGTAACGTAAGCAGCCATTGGATAATACCTCATCTCAGCAGGCAGCTTGCTGATGAATGTATGGTGTAAAAGAGAAGGAAAAAAATGTATGTGCCGGTCAAAAGGCCGCGTGCGTTAAGGAAGAATCCCCTTGTCAGGCTGAGAGTGTGACGCATACAGATTAGTGTCTTGAGTGCAGTATCCTATGATCATTGGATGTCAAGACACTGTTATGCCTGCGTCACTTTCTCAGCCTGACAGACCTGAGAGACATGGAACACATTGTGACAGCGCATGTGTTCAGGCAGATTCAGTTCCACAGGATTTGGTTGATATGCGACCTCTGGGCGGTTTTGATTGTAGTAGGCCTGTTGGCTGTCCTGCGCAGATTGGAGGGACTTCGTAGCACGATTCAGAGTCTGCAGGTCTGCAGCAAAGTCTGATGCAGCAGGTACATTTGGCTGTGTGGTGTGATCAAGTCTCAAGGCAAATGGTATGCGCGGACGTCTGCCATAGTTCAGAAAGGAGTATTTTTCAAATGAGTTGTTGCAAGCAAAGGCAGCTGCTAGTAAGTACAGATCCCAATCATCCAGAGTGGGTGAGACAAACGTGCGGAGGTAGCATTCAAGGACTCTGTTTGTCCTCTCAGTTTGACCATCAGTCTGAGGATGGTATGCAGTGCTCAGGCGTGACTGAGTGCCCAGCAAACGCAGACATGTTGGAAGGAACCTACCAGCAAACTGTGGACCTTTGTCAGTGATGAGAGTCTCTGGATCTCCATATTCACACACAGCATGCTGATGTGTGCAGTTTCTTCTGCATCTACATTTGTGGTCGTGGGAACAAAACGGACAAACTTGGTGAGGCGGTCAACAATCACAGCAATGCAGTCATACCCACGCGGAGTGACAGGCAGACCAGTGATGAAATCCATGGTGACATGCTGCCATGCGTATGCTGGAATAGGCAGTGACTGCAGCGGACCAGGAGGCCTCTGAGTGTGCGACTTGGCCTTCTGGCATGCGTCACACTTAGAAACAAACTCTGCAACATCTGCATGCACTGAGTGCCACCAGAAATTACGTGTCACCAACTCGAAGGTCTTTGCTACGCCCGGATGGCCAGAAAGTGGTGTGCTGTGATTGACAAAAAGAATGTGTTCACGGATTTAATTGATGTTAGGGACCACACACAGATTTTCCCCTCCGAAGCTTTTGATGAAAAAGCCACCTAAGTTTTCATAATTTCTGATTGCATTGTGATCCTGAAAGTGTTTATCAAGCTCATAGCCTTGTAGAATGGCTTTGTAGACAGTGTTGGCAGGGGTGCTCAAGTTAAACAGAGTTGCTGAGTTCATTGCAGAGTAGCGGGATCGCGGATCAGCAACATTACCTCTGCCTGGACGGTACACCCATTTGTAGTTGAAACGGGAGAAGAAATTCAACCATCTCGCCTGCTTATACGACAGCAGTGGCTGAGAGACCAGATAAACCAGTGGATTGTGGTTTGTAACCAGAGTGATTTCTGGACCCTCCAGATAACAACGCCATTGCAAGAATGCATCATGTTGTGCTAGCAGTTCTTGCTCACCGGTGGTGTAGTTCTTCTCAGCAGGAGAAAACTTGCGGCTGTAGTAGGCATGCCCTTCTTGAACCAGAACAGCGCCAATGCCGTTGATGGATGCATCTGCAATGACTTCATATGGCAGATCTGGGTCAGGGAGCTTGAGAACAGGTACAGAGATGAGTGCATGCTTTATGCGGCGAAAAGCATCCTCTTGTTTCTGAGTCCATTCAAAAGGAACATCTGCACGTGTCAGGTGGGTAAGAGGCGCAGCAATGGCTGCAAAAACCTTCACAAACCTGCGGAAATAGTTTGCAAGTCCAAGGAAAGAGCAAACCTGTGTGACATCAGACGGAATTTGCCACTCCTGGACTGCTTTGATTTTCTTTGGGTCTACAAGGGTTACAAGGGGGGTTGGCCTACAGCCCGAAAATCTGGCTGATTGGCTGCTGGTGAAACATTATCATCCAGCATCAAAACTTGAAACCAGTTCAGACAAAAATTTTGAAAATATGTGCGAGTCTTGATTCAGAAAAGCATTGACCTCAAAATCAGTCAAAAAGTGAAAGCTCGCCAAGAAAGGAATAAAATCAGTGTTTGGAAGCTGGGCAAAAGTGTGTAATGATTTAAAAAGATCAATGAACAGGTCCTTGTATTTTCTGCGCAGCTCACATAACTCACAGCAACTGCAATAGGAAAGAACATGTTTCTCGTCCTGGACTTCAGCACGTCCACACTTATCACAAGTAT
>OU611755.1:2642986-2662986 GCA_914767535.2 Dunaliella primolecta | reverse complement strand
TGTTTGCAACACTGACGAGGCAAAGCAATTGTTGTGCTTGCGCATGTCAAACGGTTTGCGCATTCCAGACTGATTGCATCACTGATGTGGCAAAGCGAGTCTTGTGTGCCTCCGCATGTCAGACTGGTTCTTCTTGTAGAGCCACCTTGTTTTGTAGGAACCTGTAAGAACGTGCGTTTTCTGAAATGCTAATCAAGGATGTGTATGCTCCGGTGTTGTGCACGTTGGGTGGCACTGATGCTGTGTAAGGTTTTGCTTGCATTCACACTTGCGTCATCATGCAGGTGCGCATGTCAGACTGCTTGCAACACTGATGTGGCAATGCAAATGCTGTGCCTGCATGTGTCAGACTGGTTGCAACACTGATATGCCAATGTGAGACTGTGCTATGCCTGCGTCCCACAGACTCGCCGGGACCACTCTGACTTCTGGATCAGCCCCCCCGTCACACCGGTCAAGCCCGACTTGATCCCGGAGATGTCAGATATCGACCTGCGTGCCCTGTCAGAGAAGATGAAGAAGCGGGAGCTGATGGACATTGAGTGGAGGCGGCAGCAGGTGTGTCGGCATTTTCGTCAGCATGTGGTGTGCATGGCAGAGTGCGTGTGCACTGAAGTGGTCAGCACAGGGCATGTGTGATGGCCTGCGCTCAATGGATGGGCTTAGAGCGCATCATGGGATGCTGTCTGCCAGGGTGCTTTGTCTGTAAGCGCATCATGGGATGCTATCTGCCAGGGCGCTTTCTCTGTAAGCGCGTCATGGGATGCTGTCTGCCAGGGCGCTTTCTCTGTAAGCGCGTCATGGGATGCTGTCTGCCAGGGTGCTTTCTCTGTAAGCGCGTCATGGGATGCTGTCTGCCAGGGTGCTTTCTCTGTAAGCGCGTCATGGGATGCTTCTTGCCGAGACACCTTCTTTATGTATGTTAGGAATCAAAAAGGTTGCTAACGCAATGATGTCCCAAATGCTCAGGCAAGGTTTGTGAGACGGCCTCCTGCTTGCTCCTTGCGAGCCTGAGCCATGCATTGCTGAGACCCTGAACATGGTGTTTTTGCATGCTGTGGTAGACATGCAGCGAGTTGCTCAACTCCCACAAGGGCAATGACGTGCTGTGCAAACTTGCTGCCTTGCTCATGGCATGGCAGGGGGCACCTGTCAATCAATTCAATTTGTTCACGGGGTCCAGCCACAACATCAGCCTTGACACACATGGCTTTGTCCCTGTGTTGCATGCATGCTTGGCAGTGTTTATATCTAGTGTATGAAACCAAAGGCCATTATATTCATGCCTCTGCCTTTCTCCCCCGGTTGTGGTTCTTGCAGTCCAAGATCGGCAAGATCCAGTACCTAGACAACAAGAATGATGTGCGGCTGCAGCAGTTTGTGCTGGAGCTGGACTTCCCTGAGTGGACGCCCGAGCAGGTGTACAACCTGGTGACCATGGACGGCACAGCTGCACGCCCAGAGGATCATGGGGTGAGTCAGAGGTTGCTTGTGGGCTCACATGGCTTTTGCATTGATCAAAAGCGGGTTTCACCCCTCCATCTGCCCTGCAGAACTCAATGGTTACAAACAGATGTAAAAATTAGGACCGGTGTAGCTGAAAGTGAGGAGGAATGTTTCTCATGGGCAGCAAGCCCTGAGGAGGCTCCCTTAGGGCTGTGCACTGAGCTGGAATAAGAAAAGCATGTACGTACTGTGGATTCAAAAGATGGTGTGCACATGGGATTGTCTGCTACAGCGGCAAAGTGAGTCTGGTGGTTGGCCTGTGAACACCAGTAAGAACCGGATGTCCAGGTGAACATATGCAACACACGCATGCATGCTCGCGCTCGCACACAAACGAACACACACACTCACATGCATGCACGCACCCACGCGGGGTACACTACATTGCACATCCATGGACCCTTCTTCCGGCTCAATCGTGAGCACGGACTCGCATGCTCAACCTCTTTGTTTGCGTGTGCGGCGTGCAGGGCATTGTTGAGAACCCTTTGGTCAACATCGACATGGTGAACACGATGGGTGTGAAGTGGATCCCAGATACAGAGGACTTTTTGGAGGAGATTGGTCACCTTGGAGTGCCCAGCAAGCTGAAGCGGTTGCCTAGAGAGGTGCGTGCCTTTCCTGCAACTACCACTTTGTGCTTTTTGATGGTAGGCTTTGATGGCGCTTGAGTGCTGGGCAAGCTAGGCTGCTGCTGTGGGAGGTTTTGTGTACAGCGAAAAATAGCACGAGTGTTCCTGTGCAGGAGACCAAAGAATGGCATTCTGGCAGTACTCAATGGAGAGGACCGGCGCTTTAAGTGGACCACCTCAAGGCCTTCTCACGCTAAAATAGTGGTGTCTTGCATGAGTGGCTCCAGCAGATCGGACTGATAACTTTTGACAGGAGAAGTGCAAACATGCTCCAAACATGTCATGCTTGTGTCCCCCATTTTGTACGCGCAAGCTCATGCGCACGCGCACGCGCACACACACACACACACACACACGCACGCACGCACGCACACACACACACACACACGCACGCACGCACACACACACACACACACACACACACACATACAGGTGGTCATTGACCTCAACACAGACCTAATCTCATCAGAGGCGTCAGACGAGCTACTGGAAATGGACGATGAGGTGCGGGATAGGCATCAGGTTCCATTCAGCCCTGCACAACCCTGTTTGCCTCTTGTCGATGCTCAAAGGAACTGGAATTCTCAGTTGCAGGGCTAACAAATGTTGCGCCAAGACCCTCCATAGAAAGATCCAGCTCAGCCACGCCAAAGTGTCCAAGGCATGCCTGGCTTGCTAGTTTCCCGCTTTGCATGTGTTTGCGATGCAGGCTTATAAAGCGCTGCATATGCTTACGTTGCAGGCTTCAGAAGTGCTGCATTTGCTTGCGATGCAGCATTTCAAAGCGCTGCATATGCTTGCATTGCTGGCTTTCAAAGCGCTCAAGGTGCTAGCTGCTTTGTTGAGACCAATGCCAGCTTCAAATTCCCTGGATCTTGCACCTCATGCTGCCCCGCGTGACAGCACTGATGCAGAGCTGTTGCTTATGCCTTCCCTCTGTTGCTGAGACGTGCAGTCGCATACTGGTTTGTTTAACCCTGACACTTGTGATGATGCATTAATACACTCAGGTGGAGCGTTTCGAAGCATTCGAGTCTCTGTCATGGGACAACACTTACAATGGGTGAGTGCCTGACTTGTGTATGCGTGTTGCACAGGGTCCATGACAATCTGTATAGCACTTGCCACGGACGTTAAAATCACTTCCAGCTTTGTTGGCATCTTTTCTTACCTCTGTCTTGCTCTCAGCTTTTGTAAGCCTGGGATGGCCAGATCGGCAGGGAAGGTTACAGATAGTGAAGGATGCGTAATCTCTGTCCATGAGTGCGCTTGGGAGGTGCCCTTATCACTCAATTGCCTGTGTTTGGCACCCAGCTGGCTTTTATGATTATAAGATTTTTGAATAGAAAAAAATGTATTGAATTTTTATGCATCAAATGATGAATCAATCCTTTTTAATTGTAGTAAAAAAGGATGGATTGTTATGGTTAAATGCCATCACTTGCATGTACAACTCTCCCAAACATCGTGCACCTGAGTCAAAGGCCTTAAACACGTCATTAGCCTAGAAGGACCTTGAGACTGCAGTTTTGCTGCATTTGGGATCAGCACTTTTTGGAAGGGATGGCATTTGGATTTTGCGCCTTCAAACAGCACTCTGGGAATAAGTTGCGCGTGCCTTGGATTTCTCTTAACCCTCTGCCTGCCTCCATTGCACACAGGAATTGCTATGGTTTTAGAGCTCTTGCCTCCTCAGCCCAAAGGATACCTTTTCCATGATACTTCCCTCTTCTGCCACGCTCCTGTTTTGCAGGGATCCAAGGGAATGGACAAGCGAATGAAGACATGCATTCAGGCGCTCATTTGGCAATTGAAGATGCTTGTTGGCAGCAGTGCCTGTGCCAGGAACCTACCATGCTCGCGGGACATGTTGGCTCATGTTGCCCCTCAGTTAGAGCAGTGTTTTGGAAGCAGCACTGGCTAACTGCTGCAGAGAGGTGTCTACTCTTATCTGACGTCTCCATGCATGTTGGTTCACAGTAAATTCATCACGAGTGTGTCGATGTATTCCGATTTTGGCCAACAGGAAGGTTGCCAGTGTGTCTCTTGTCTCTTGTTTTGTTGGCTGCCAAAGTCCCCAAAGTAAAGGTTTCAGCTTTCCCTGGAAGCTTAATTGTTTAAATATGTGCCTGGACCTCTCCACTTCAACTGGTGCAGCAATACCATAGATTGTCTTTCACTCATATCCAATGCAACAGCTGCCTGCCTGCATGATAAATTTTCTTCATGTTGTGCTTCCCAGTATCAGGGGTGTGTTTTGATCGATCCTTGTATCTCACTCTTCCCAGATGAATGATTTTGCGCAGCCTTGGTTGAGCCAAATTTCTGTTTTGCAAACTTGGTTGCCCTCTGCATGCGCAGGGTGAGTCTCAGGTTTAGGTTTTTTTGCCTAATTGAGAAGGTGAAGAGAAATGATGATGAAATCATCTTAGCATCTCACGGCTTAAGACCCCCTGTCCTCAACAGAAAGAAAGAAATTACGTAGGCAAAGGAAACTCTCCCTACATCAATTTAGGATAAGGAGACACATTAGCTCACAAGAGCTGTGAGTCTCCTCTACCACAAGGCTACAGACTGGAAAGTGCTAATGGGGATCTTGTGGGTACCTGGAAGCACCCAACCCGGCTCTGAAAGGTATTTTTTTGTTTTCAATAGCACGCCCAGTGGTAGCAACCTTGTAGGCGTACTGAACAGAGTAGACATGAAGCTAAAAGGCATGCTTATGGCACATTGGTTGGCCAACAAGTCCCACACATGCCCTGGAGAATGCTATGAAGAATTGCAGCAATTAGTCTCCAAATATGATGTGTTGCTGGGTTGAGCTGGAACCTAATGTAAAAAGACCGTGCAAGCCAAGCAGCTGCATTGAGGTTTACAATGGGAATAAGCCTTCAACCAGTAAGTTTGGCTGCTCGGCCTTCTATTGTGAAAAAAAATAAAAGCTGGCTACCTAATCTAAAAAAGACTGTGCAGGCCAAGCAGCCGCATTAAGGTTTACAATGGGAATAAGCCTTCAGCCAGTAAGCCAAATGGCTGCTCAGCCTTTTATTCAAGTTGTGAGCCAAATGAATTTGAGTAAGAAAAGAGTGTCTCACTTGTGCAGAAACGGGCAGAGAAAATGTGCACATAGCAAACAAGGGTTACAAGGGAAAAAAAGGCCTCAGTCAAGACGTTTGACTGCTAGCCTGTTCATAAATACACATGAGATCATGAAGAAAAAAGAAAGTTTGTTGTTATCCTGGTTTAGAAAAGTATTGATATCCTGGGAATTCACATGGTGAATGGTGCCTAGACAGGTGAAACTCAGAATAGATACAATCAAAGCAGCGATTTGAAGGGGTTTGGCTCTGTTTCTCAAAGGGAAAATTCAATGTTCAGGGAACATTGCTGCACCATACATGATGTATGAACATCAGTTCAACTCTGATAGCGCCACCAATAAAGCAACATGTCAGGTAATGTAATGTAATGAAAGCAACATGTCAACCAGCAGCCAGATACATTAACTTTGAAGGCAAGATTCCCCGAAGTAACTTAAAAGAAAAAACTACGCCAGGCAGATCCGGCTTTGAGGCGAAGTTAGGTTGAATCTCTATATCTGCCTGCAAGGGCAGGTGAGCAAAAACACTGAGGCCTGTGACCAGATCTGGCCAGCTTTTCACTTTTCACTTTGGCAGGAACATACATCTGGATGTGATCGATGTGACCAAGGAGGACTTGAAGGCGAGGAGCATGACGTGTTCTACGTTCTTGCTTTCCTATGTGCTCTCTTTAAAAGAAAAAGAAAAGAAAAGAAAAACTACGTAGGCAGAGGAAACTCTCCCTACATCAATTAAGGAAAAGGAGACACGTTGGCTCAGAAGAGCCGTGAGCCTCCTCCACCACAAAGCTACAAAGAAGGAAAGCTAACGGGGATCTGGAGGGTTACTGGAAGCACCCGACTCCAGAACCTGGCTGTGAGAAGCATCATTTTCCATAGCACGTTATTGGCCCATTAATGGTCCAGTCCAAGTTGTTTTAACTGGTTCAAGGAAATGATCAGTATAGCAGGTCCCACCAACACCCAGAAGGATAGTGTGGAGAGTCACAATGTTAGCGCTAATGAGTTTGCTGAGGTCTGTATGCTGCCGCTGTGCCGCCTCTAACTGTTGTCCAGGCCTCGTGTCTTCACAGTATTTAATTTCAATCAAGTGCACATGTCGCTGGTTTACATGAAGTTGGTGGGGCTGTCTCTTAAAAAGACTTTTGCACATCTGTTCTCTGACTTCCCCTTTACTCACAGAGATTATCTGGACGAGTAAGGCGCTCTTTGCTGGACTTAAGCTAATTCTGAAGATGCTTTCATTTCTTGCAAAAGCGTACAATTGAGACTTCTTGTTTCATTTCCGTAGTCATGGATATTTCTTGTGTGGCTGGCACAGTCCAGCAGACCGAGCAGCAAAACTACCTGGCTGAAGGTCACATCCCATTGTAACCCTTGCAACCTAACTGGCAAGGGGTCGAAACTGGAATACTGGTCCAGTTTTTTTAACCTGGAACTTGGCTTGTGTGATGTGCATGATGATGTCCAAGATGGACAACCTGCTCTATATAGGTGTATACACCCACAAGTGTGACCTCTTCACTGCAAGTACGCCAGTTGTTTGCATGCCCCCCCCCCCCCTCTCCCTCTCTCTCTCTCTCTCTCTCTCTCTCTCTCTCTCTCTCTCTCTCTCTCTCTCTCTCTCTCTCTCTCTCTCTCTCTCTCTCTCTCTCTCTCTCTCGCATGCACCCTTCTCTGCAAATTTGTTACATGCACCTTTTTGCTTTCAAAGCAAAGTTAGCAAAGTTATTTACAACCTTACCTTTCTATGCAACTGTTTTGGAATAGGGCGCCTATTTTGCTTCAGCTCAGCTGCTGTGATTGAATTACTAATTAACACATAGTATGTGTTTTGCTCTCGTTCTCCAGCTCGGACCGTCCGTCAGAGACTTGCTTACCTGGATTTCTTCATGCAAGTGAACGGAGCCTGGCGGGTAGCAGTCTCCGGACTGCTACTTGTTAAGGAAAGGCAGTCTGGTGAGGAAGACTCACGGCTCTTTGAGCCAACATGTCTCCTTTTCCTTAATTGATGTAGCGAGTGTTCTCACTGCCTGAGTGTTTTTTTGTTTTTCCTCTACAGGCACTGTTTTCGCTTCAGCTAAGTTGGCCACGTAGGCAGGTACAGCTATGTAACCCTTTCCTTTCCTTCAACTAAGCTGCCTTTGCCCATGAACAGGCCATCAGTCAGCCATCACTAGTTGTGTCCCACTGGCTCCTAGCTTAGTTTAGGCTAGGTCTGTGAGCCTCTTTGGTGAGGCCCTAGCTAGCTTGCAAGTAAGAAAAGTTTTCCTTAATGCACATAGCCGGACCTGGCTTGCGTTGTCTTTTCTTTTTCTTTCCTGTCATTCTGGCTAATGGCCCTCTGCTGCCTCGTCTGTAACCTTCAAGCCGTCTTTGCCCTGCCTTGCCAGGGGCCTCTCTGCCATTTCCTTGCCCTGCATTCGCTCCTCCTTTCCATTTTAAACTTCCCACCTTTTATCCTATAAAGGTCCCGACACTGTTCGGCAACAGGAACATTCACCTTGTTGAGTTTAAATTTGGCCCTGATACAAAAACCCTTACCACTCTGGGAGCTGCTAGCATGCTAGCACCATCTAGAAGCTCCAAACCAGTAGTTCAAGAAACTGGGTTTGAGAAACCCAAACAATAATAACAACTTGTTATTGTTACTTGAAGGTGACCTTGCATAGCATTTTTATCAACGTGGCTGGCACTATCTACAATGAAAACCTTGTTCATTCACTTACCAACTTGGGCCTAATGTGACAGAGCTGAGACACTTACATCCAAGGAGGGTTTGCATGCCATCCAGAGATTTACGACAAGTATCAACACCAAACATGCTCTTCATCAACAGGAGGCTTCGGGGGGGGGGGGGGGGCTTGCTGGGTGCGCGGCAGTAAATAATGGGACGCCTTATTAGCCGGCACACACTTCCCTTAATTTTTTTCATGATTAGTTTAGGGTGTTTTACTGATTACTTGGCTTGTTTACATTTTTCTTTTTCCCAGACAAAGCTCATTCTCCCATCAAAGGGGATATCTTGTCAAAAGTACTTCATCCGGCCCGCTCACAATAAATCAGTCCCATATGCATGGCTTCCCAATGAAACACAACCTTCTGAAACACATAAGTCAGCAATCAGGCAAGAGGCACAGTATTGGATTTCAATAAGCACTCACAATGTAGCAATAAATGGCGCTTACCTCCTAATCACAAGCCAGGACAAAGTTTATGCTTCATGCAAATTTGATGGAGCATCCTGCCCCACCTCAAGGTGGAACCCTACCTCACACAGCGCTAAAAGTCATTAAACTCCCTGTATAATGCACATTGCCTGGTTCCTCTCGCATGAGATGGCTCTTTCCCCCTCACAAGCACTCAGCTCACGCCACCTTCTCCAGGTGGCCTGGTTTACATGGGCTACACTGACCATCAACGACAAACGAAAAAAAAACAGCTAGCGCTGGGCACACCATCACTGATGGCGTGCCATTTAAGCACTGGGTTCACGGTCACCTGGCCTGCTGGCTTGGCAATTGGCCTAGCAATGAGCTGGCCAGGTTGCTGGCTTGATTTAACCACCCTGCGGCAACACTCATCCGCTGCTCATTGGTGGGTTGGCGGTACAGATAAGCAGCGCGCCGCGCCGCAGCTGTGCACAAGCAAAATTTGTGGCATTTGTGTCTTTACGACTGAAACACATCTGGCGGAAATTACAGCAGAAGCGATTTATAAGGTTGTTTTTGCTACCAGCTACGAATCAGCCCAAGCATGTCGAGCCAAATGAAAGAAAACCAGTATGTCAAATGAAAGGAAACCAGTATGTCAATATTCAAGTATGGCAGAAGTGGAGGTCAAAAAGGGCACTTACTGTGGAGAAACACTCATCATTTACCCCCAATGAATAAGTGTGTATGCAGCCATGCACCTGCCCTGCCCTATATATAGTATATGCAGGGCAGGTGCATGGCATATATATATATATGATATCATATTATATATTTTTTATATAATAATAATATAATTGTGCACCACTGCAATCCCTCAAAATACTTTATTACGAGTACGCAACCACTGCGCAAGGGCAAAACATTATTTTTGTGCGCTGGTTTTATTTCTCTTCTGTAGTGTAAGGGTGTTCAGTAACAGCAACTTTTCCAGCACCATGAACAAGTGTCAAGAAAACCCCAGGGAGGGCAGCATTAGGATTTCCCCTCCAGTCATTGGTTGACATTGTTTTAAGTCTAGCAAAAAGTGCAGAACATTCTTTGAAACACAGTCCGATATAGCCTTTTTTCAAAAGAAGTACATCAAGATCCTCCGGTTGCCTGCTGGCTTCAGCTTCTCCGCCAAAACATCTCTCCCTAATGTAAGTTGCAAGCAATGCAACCAAACCTTTTCCCTCACAGTAATGCTTTCAGGGCTGTGGAAAGACGGTTGACGATTCGGTGTAAGATTTGACGGGACTGTACCATCTGACATCTTTTTACAGTGTTTTTCAAATTTAAAACCGTCTAAACAGTGAAAAACGGTTTGGTGGACGGTTTGGTCCAGCAACCTGCCGCTGAGACAAAAGTGCCGCTTGGAGTGTTCCAAACAGCTCCATGGAATGAATTAAATCGCTTATGCACAAGGTTCCATGACTGCTGGACAGCCAACTTTGCTGCCTCAAATTCCCCCCACCCCCCACGTGCACCCCCCATTCCCCCCTTCACTGCTTAGCCACTGCCCTCCACCTCCATCAGCTCACCGCCCTGCTGCAGCTTTTCCTCACAGGTGCTGGGGCTGCTACTGGGGCTACCTGCTCCATCTCGTCACTGTTTGCAGGCCCTCCCTGCACTGCTGCTATTGCTGGCTTTGCTCACCTGAATTTAGCTCATACTGCTCCCACACCCAGGCATTCTTCTCTTGCCCTTTTGGGTATGTTGAGGCCCGTTGGGGGGGGGGGGGGGGGTTCCTTGGGGAGTGCTTCAACCCCCTCAAGGCATTTAAGTTTTGGCACACTTTGCACTTGCATGTCGCTGGAATGTAGATATTTAAGTATTTTGATGTGGCAGAGTATATATTTAAGTATCTTGATGCGGCATTGCGGCATTTTGAAGCTGCAAAGTGCCTGCTAGCAATGTGAGGCTCTGCTGAGCCAGACGGTGCTACCGACTGGTTAATTGGCCACTGCAATTTTCTGGAAGGGTATTTACACGATTTTTACCAAACCGAACCCTCACCGAACCGTTTAGACGGTCTGATTTGTTTAAGACGGTGTTTTTTCACAGCCCTGAATGCTTTACACGATCTGCTTCAATGATTTGCACCTGTACAATGAAAAGCATGGAATCCATCCCAGTGCAAACCCTGCAATTCACATCCTCACCTGCTAGTGGTCCCTCCAGTGTGATGCCGTCTGCTTCTGGGTTGCCACCTGCCCCCAACTTCACGCCCAAGCCACTCAACAGGGGGCCTAGGGGGGAGCTCTGCAAGCAGCACAGCCATGTAACGTTAGAGCTTGATCGGCAGCACAGCCTAAATGAACTATGCTCAAGACACTCAACAGGGGGGGGGGGGTAGGGGAAAGCTCTGCAAGAATCACAGCCAATTTAACAAAAAAGAACTTTGGGCAGCACAGTTGATTTTTGGGATTAAGCTCAGCAAGCAGCACTGCTGAGATAATTCCATGACCAAGCCACTCAGCTGGAGGCCTAGGGAAGGACTCTGCAAGCAACACGGCCGATGCAATCATTTAAGCTCGGCAAGCAGCACTGTTGAGATAACTCCATGACCAAGCCACTCAGCTGGATGCCTAGGGAAGGACTCTGCAATCAACACGGCTGATGTAATCATTAAGCTCGGCAAGCAGCACAGCCTATGAAACGATTAAGCTCAGCAAGCAGCACTGCCGGGATATCACTTGACGCCCAAGCCACTCAACAAGGGGCCTAGGAAGAGCCCTGCAAGCAGCACAACCAATGTGATGATTAAGCCGGCAGGTTGGGGCATGGGTGCCGTGCTGGTTGGAGAGTTCCCCCACCTTAAATGAGAATCAGAGGCATTTGATGAAGGCTTAAATCAGAGGACATGGATTATTGCACCCATGAGCCTATGCATTGCTTGCCGGGCCATCCTTGGGAGCAAACAGGCCCTTGTAGTGGGCGAATATGATAAACAATGCAGGGTAGGCCCATACCCTTGTGAGGCTAACATGCAACAATCCAGGGCAGACCCATTTCCTCGCGAGAGGCCCATAGTCAGGTCAGTCAAGCTATGTTTAAACATGAAGAGATGATGCCCCAAAGAGATTTGGGCAGACTGAGTATGCAGACTGGTTGAGGGTGATTCACTCGGTGCTTCTGCATCAAAACAAATGAGGCACTTTCTGAGGTATTTTAGGCTATTTTTGACCACTTCCAGGAACATGGGTGCCAAAACGCCTGCTGTGGCCCAGGTGTGGGTGTGCACAAGCCTAGGGCCCGGTCAAAGGATATGGACTCAAGTATCGCTGCATGCCTTCACCATCTGATGGTGCAGACCTCTGTCCTTTGCACACACTTCAAAAATTGACGATGATGTCTCCCCCCTTGCCCCACACCGCCGTATTGGCTCAGCTGTTCCGACAGGTTTGAGTTTGACGGCTCTTCAAGTAGCGCACCCTGTGCCTCTTGCATAGATTTCAGCTTCTTCCTGCCAAAATTGGGCAATTTTCTCGACACCCGCCCCAGCCCCCCGAACACCCAGAATATGCTCCTGGTGAAGTGCCCAACCATCCCTGCTGGTCAGGCAAGCCGGGGGGAGCTTCCTGAGGACCCCCATTGGGATTTACCTAATTTCTGGCCCCACACCCTGGACCCCCCTGGCACAAACTGAGTACGCAGAACTGCTCAGAAGGGTCCAGTTAAAGATCCTTCATTCTCGCTTTTGGCTAGTTTGAGTGGGGCAAGAACTCAAACCTACAAGGCTGACCTGACCCAAAGCCCGTGCGAGCTAACATGTGACAATGCAGGGCAGGCCCACACCATCAGGAGAGGCCCATTGCCCGTGAGAGGCTAACACGCGACACTGCAGGGCAGGCCCACACCATCACAAGAGGCACATTGCCCCATGGTACGGTTGCATGCAGAAGTGCAGGGCTGGGCTATACCATGGGAAGTTCGCGCACCCAGGTCCTCCATTTTTCGCGCAAGCATGCTTACAGTAGCACCATTTGAAGCGACCCCTTCAAAGTTCAGGACTCGACTTTACTTTTATGGGCATGTGGCACCTCAGCACACCTCAGTACGTCCTCTGTGCCTCACCTGCAACGAAGATCCAATCTGGCCTGGCAGCGACACAGGCAGCGCAACTGCGCCATTCACTGCTCCCAGGCCCATCATGTTGCCGAGGTGCTGGTAGCGGAAGGGTAGCAGGGGCCGCCCGTTGATGGAGGCCCACACATTCCAGGCTGCGTAGTCTGCCTGCTGGAAGGCCACCTGTGCGTGTGTGCATACCATGCTTCTTTGTGATGTAAACCATATCAAAAACTCACACGTTCCAGGCTGCGAAGTCTGCCTGCCGGAAGGCCACCTGTGAGTACGTGCATATCGTGTTTCTTTGTTAGGTAAACCATACCCAACACTTACACAACATTTGTGATGGTGTCTTAAGGACCTTCACCTCTATCCATCCATCCTAATTTGCAAGGGTAATGCCACACCTCCATCCATCCGTCCATCTGATCTGCAGGGTCATGCCACACCTCGTGGCCCTCACCAGCCAGGATAGGAATTTCACCCTTGTTCCAGGCTATTTGTCAGCACGCGCTCCCTTATTGGTAATGCAAATGATATTCAAAAGACTGTCAGTGTTTTGCGCGGTGGCTCTTGCACTTCCTGCTGCAGAATCCATGCGCGTGGCCACCTGCAATTATCGGTGTGTCTGTGTGCTTCATGCACGTCATGTTTGCACATGGAAAGCAACGCATACAATCCTTTTAGAGGCACACTTGCCACTAAAAATATCTCACACTATGATCAAGAGAATGGGAGCTGTGGCTGGGACTCCTGGGCGCCCGTGTCACCGGTACAGGGACGGGTTTTCACTTCTTTTATGGTGCATCCAGCAGTACTGACAAACAACAAGGGTTCAGGTGCGCATGATTGCAACAAGCCTGGCTTTTGGTCAGCCCAGCCATGCTATGCCAAAAGTTTTGGGGTCCCCATCTATGCCACAAGTTTTGGGGTGCCCATCTATGCCACAAGTTTTGGGGTGCCCATCTTGTAATGAGGGTTGGCAGGTCGTGAATCAGTTGCATGCATGACAAAGAACACAAGGGACGAGGGGCATGTGCATGCGTCATGCCTGAATCTTGGGGTTCCCACAAAACAATTTGGATCTGGTACGCCGTGAGTCAGTAGCATCTGGTGAGACCCTTGCTAGCTTGCTAGACAGGGATCCTCTCCTTAATGCACACAACCTTGTGGCTAACATTGACTTAAATTTCACTCTACTTTACAGTAGCATGCATGATAAAGATCAAGAGCAAAGGTACACATCATGCGCACCTTGGATGCCCAACTGGCAGGCAAAGCTTACAGGCTCATGTTCATGTGTGAGTGACAGGAACACCAAAGCTGACAGGCACACTTACACACACGTAAGGACAAATACAAATACCGTTTAGCATGCATGAAAAGTATAAGAGACTGCCTACCTGGGCAGTGGCGGGCAGGGCCCCCTCCTCAGAGCCCGACACTGACACATCCCCTAGGGCAAACACATTGCTGTGCTTGCGCACACGTAATGAAGGCTCCTGCACATATGGCACCAAGCAAGAGGAGTTTGGACATTGGTGATCTAAGGCACAAACAAAGCGAGTGCTGAACAAACAAATCCTACGTATCCAGCAGTCAATACAAGGCACACGTGATTTTCTTGCATGCACAAAGTGCAAGGGTAAAAAAATGCACAAGGGCGCATTGTTTTCCACATCAGCACAACATGCAAAGGCACAATGCGCAAGGGCAACAAAAAAAATGAGCAAGAGCAGCTTCAAAAAATACCATGCACATTTCAAGGCCGTGAGCACTTCACATGGTGGTTGCTCTGAGGAGTCGCACACTTGCAAAGCGCGTACAACAACTAATCCTGCCAACATGATCATGCGCAGTACGTTCTCTCAGGCACGGCCATCAGACACGTGCACCACAAGCAAGCATCTCCCCTCCAGGATTTCCCTCCAAGATTTCCCTCCAAGAAACATGATGACTACAGCAGGCTTACCGTGAGCACTGAGCCGCGCTCATTTGTAGGGAAAGGGAAGCCTTTTCTCTGCTGGGGGGTGGGCAAGGCACCAGGTTGCAGGTCCTTTGTGGATGGAGCATTGCCGGCAGTCCACAGCACAAGGTCTGCTGCCCGGCTTTCCCTGCTGCTGCTGGGGTCTGCGGGCCACACAGCAATAGAAAGCACAACTGGAAATGAAAGGTTTGCGAGGAGCATGGATAATTAGGTTCCGCTGTATGTCCTGCTGCAAAGTCCTATGAGTCAGTAAAATCGACAGAGTAGCGTGCAACGATGGGACAAAAGCGACAACATAGGGCAGCACTTGCAAGCAAAAACTCATCAGGGTGGACATCTCGCTGGGGCAACGTGTGCAGATGTCTTGTACTGTAGCGCTGCAGACGCCCATCCTCAAAAAAAGACATGCAAATGCCAGACATGTAGTCAATCCTGGCGGCCTCAGCTCCTTCAAAGCATCTTCCATTGTCTTGCACACCGTACACAAACTAACCTTCAGCCTGTGAGCGCTCCAGGTTCATTGTCACAGCGGTGGGCGTTGAAGTTGCGTCTGCGGAGCGCTCTAGTGACCTCACACGCATGCCTGTGCGCACATACACAGAGGCGTGCATGCACAGGTTGAAAGGAGGAGGATGAAAGGAGGAGCTTCGGCACCAGTGGGGACCTCTAGCAGCCTAAAACGCATGCCTGTTAGAGCATGAGGAGGCATGCATGCAAAGGGTCAAATGGAGGCACAGCTTTTGCATTTGCAGTTGAGTACTTGCAGTGAAGAGCACCCGGCATGCAATCAAGATCATGGAAGAGTTGTGTGCAGAACTCATGCAAGACAGCAAGCCAGGTGGACCAGGCCATGAGACAAGACAAAAAGTGCATTGCCCATGCAACGCAGGTGCTGTGAACTCCTTGCCTTTGACCCAGAAAGGCTCAGAAGCCACCCCAGAAAAAATCAGCTCATTTTCCTTATTTTTCACTTGCACTTAAAAGGGGGAGCACAGACATGTGGCCGTTTGCCCCTTGCACTCACAGAGGCAACACAGAGGTGCGGCCATTTCACCCTTGCACTCGAAGAGGGAGCAGAAACAAGCGGCCATTCACTTGCACTTGAAGGCCGAGCACAGACATGTGGCCAGCTCTTCTTCCTAGCTTTTCACATTTTTCCAACATGAGGGGCTCTGCAACATGAGGGACTCTGCAACATGATCAACATGAGGGGTTCTGCTAGCGCCAACTGCAGTGACCAACCTGCAGGTACACTGAGCATACCGATGCTGATGGGGCACAGCATGCGCCAGCAGAGTCGGCCATGATCAGTGATTTCATCAAGGGCGACAAGTCACACTTTAGACATATTTAGTCGCAAATGGTGGCAACAAGAGGTGCCCGGGAGGGCACCTCAGGAGCACCCTTCATCGCCTTGTGGCGACATTGAAAATTATGGGGACCATCCTTTGTTGCCATCCCATAAATCAGGATCCAGTTTGTAGATGGCAACATGGCAAAGAGCAAAAAGAAGGACAAGTCAGACCCAAAGCAGGACCTGCAATGGACCTCCCCCTTGCCCCAAATGCCCCTCATTATCATCAGCAGCACCACCACCTCAGTTGGCATCAGGAGCATCAGCTCCAGCACAACCAGCTGTGGAGGGTGCCCTAGCAGCTCACGCAAGCGCCCATGCAGTAGAGCTTGCAGCACCACTGCCAGCAGTAGCAGCAAGCATCGCTCCAGCAGCAAGTGCACTAGCATGCATCGCACCCCCAGCAGTAGCAGCACCGGCAGCAGCACCAGCAACAGTGGAGAGCATCGAAGTAGCAGGAAGCACGCATGCAAGTCCCACAGGAGGGAGCAGCAAGAGCTCATGGATCTTGGCAATGACAGTGACAGCAGAGGGTATAAACTTGGCAATGCACTTAGTTGGATTGTTAAACCCCTGCAGTTGTATGCGGAGAGAACTTGCAGGAAACACCCCTTCCTGTTGTAAAGGGCATCGTTTGTCATACACAATCGCGCGCAGCAAAATGTTTTTGGCTGCGTTACAAGGTATTTTAAAAAGAGCACCCTCACAGGTCACCAAAATGGGTCACCAAAATGCTGAACCCCTGAAAACTTGGCAGAAGCAACTGTCCATGATCAACATTGGGGACTCTGCAAGCGCGTACACACTCGTGATTTTCACCTCAGCAATTGAAAAGCAAGATCCTGCAGTCAGTCAACAGTGCCTGCATGCGCTCTTCTACTGATCTTCAACTGTGCCTGCATTGCAGCCTCATACTATTATCAAGAACGCCTGCATGCGCTCTTCCACCGTTTTCCAGCTGTGCATGCATTGGAGCCTTGTACTATGATCAATTGTCCCTGTATTGCAGTCTTGTACTATGATCAGCTATTCAAAAAATGCCTGCATTGGAGCCTTGTACTACGATCAACTGTGCCTGCATTGCAGCCATATACAATGATCAGCTATTGTCTTTCAGCTGTGACTGCATTGAAGCCTCGTACAGTATGAGTCATACTATGATCAACTGTGTCTGCACTGCAGCCTCATACACTATGAGCAGCTGTGCCTGTACTGCAACCCTTTCAGCCATCAGTCTTTTTCTGCTGCCTTCTGTAAGCGCTGCTGTGCACCTGCCTTGTTTGGGCAGCAGTTGAGGGATACAGGGCCTCTACATGCACAACATAACACTGTTAAACAGTCTCCTACGGCTTCTCGACGGGATGCACATTGTAGCCTGCTGCCGCTTACCTTGTTCATCTCCGAACGAGATATGCACATAAAATTTTAGTTTTTGGTGACTGCTTGCACACCAGCTCCATCTGCAACCATCCCTCCAGCCGGTGATGAGAGCAAACGTGTTGCGCACTCTGAGCGCCGATGGTGCAGGTTAGCTGTGTAACGCTTACAAGCACACTCCAGCTGTGTAATGCCAGTGGAACCGCACCTGTGATGATTTCCACGCCCAATGATGACAGCGCCTGCATTGCTGTCTCTCGTTGGCCTGCAGGAGAGCCCTCCAGGATGTCCTGCCCAGGAGTCAGCAGCTGCACGCGCACGCTGCTACCCCCGGGCTTTGAGCGCAGCCGCTCGGACACTGAAGCAGCCAACTCCACACCTGTGCAAGATACATCCAGATGATGTATGATGTATGATGTATAATGTGCCTTAAGTACCTGATGTATGATGTACCTGATATACCTGATGTATGATGTATGATAAGCATGTGCAGGATACATCCAGATGATGAACACTTTTGAGCCTTTCTTATCCTAGTTGCATTAGATGATGAACACTTTTGAGCCTTTCTTATCCCTAAGTGCATTGTTTCTTGCAATCAGGTGGTGTGAACGCTTTGAACCTTTCTTATCCTAATTGCATTGTTTTGAGGCAACTGTTCTGGCTCTGAAGCTCAACTCCACACATGCCGCAGGTATACCCAGAAAAGCAAGCTATGCCCTGCATCGTTCCAATCCTATATGTGTCGCCCTCCCTGAATGCTTTTTTTGCAACTACAACACTGCAGTTGCCCAGCTTTTGCAAGCTCTTGTATATATGGTGACAGGGAACAGAGAAAACAAACAGAAGAGCAAAACAAATGAGTGGGGGCAGGCCAAAAGCAACCAGGTGGGCCTAACCAGCCTTGCTGTGAACCTAACCAACCTCAACCAAGTTCTCACTCGAGCAGCTTGTCCTTCAGACCAAAGGGCCATTTGCTGCTCTGCAAGATCCATTATTCCTAATGATGCATATATCTCAATTTCCCAAGCTAGCCATGGAATGCTTGGCCTTCCAACCCACCTGAGTAGCCTGCCCCCACAATAGTGATGTTGGCTGCTTCAGAACCGTAGGCTGTGCGGGTCTCGATGTCCTCCAGTGCAGCGACTGTCTGCGTTGTGAACACACAGGCAGGCAAGGCTTCTTTCTGTGCAGGTTCTGAATAGCTGCCTCAGGTCTGTAGGCTGTGCAAGCCTCGGTGTCCTCCAGTGCAGCGAGTGTCTACGTTGTAAACACACAGGCAGGTTCAAAGCCTTCTTCTGTGCAAGTCTGAGCAGGAGTACAAAGAGCCGGCCATACTATGCCTTGTACCTCTCGATGCTAAGCAGAACGAATGCATGCCATGCGCCAGCTCATGCATACAGACAAGAAAATATGCTCCAAAGAACAAGCCTGCTCAACAAGGACATGCCATGTGACTGCTCTGTGCATCCCAAAATGCTCTTACTGTACTCCAGACCACTGTGCAAATGGTGTTTCTGTGCTCCTAACCCAAGTGCAAACACTTATGCTGCGTCCCTACCCTCTGTGCAGATAATTTTGCTTTGCACCTAACCATTGTGCATCCTCAGATACTGCTGACGTGCTCCCACCCTCTGGACATCCTCAAATACTGCTGATGTGCTCCTACCATTTGTGTACATGGTTTTGCTGTGCTCCTACCCTCTGGGCATCCTCAAATGCTTTTGCTGTGCTCCTACCATTTGTGTACATGGTTTTGCTGTGATCCCACCCTCTGGGCATCCTCAAATACTGCTGATGTGCTCCTACCATTTGTGTACATGGTTTTGCTGTGCTCCTACCCTCTGGGCATCCTCAAATGCTTTTGCTGTGCTCCTACCATTTGTGTACATGGTTTTGCTGTGATCCCACCCTCTGGGCATCCTCAAATACTGCTGATGTGCTCCTACCATTTGTGTACATGGTTTTGCTGTGATCCCACCCTCTGGGCATCCTCAAATACTGCTGATGTGCTCCTACCATTTGTGTACATGGTTTTGCTGTGCTCCTACCCTCTGGGCATCCTCAAATGCTTTTGCTGTGCTCCTACCCTCTGTGCATCCTCAGAGGTGCACTAGATTTATGAAAAGAGGAGCCAAAATGAATTGTCCTCTGCTGACTGTGCACCTGTGCTTACTGAAGCATATCCTTGGGGTAAAGCGAACCACTCCTAAGCATTCTTTCTCGTAAATGCTGGACCTCCAAATTTTTGACTGCATGCATGGGCTTGTACAGGTGCAACACGTTTACTCCTTGTGTTCAGTCTGGGCAACCTATAGTCATGAGGGAGTTTGTTGTTGATTTGAGAAAAAGGCTGCGAGGTGTGTGGAATGCTGATACCTTGGCAGAACGTGGTGAGCACATGAACAAATTAGCTAAATTTCATCACTGGACGGCACTTCCTTTTAAACCCCTATCTGTCCATGGCGCACCCTTTTTTGTCCCTAGGTATTTGCATCTTGATTTTGGCGAGCACAAGTTAAGGAACATAGTGCGCTTTCGTTTGCATGCTCACACCCTGAAAATTGAGACACCACTGTGGCAGGAGCACACATTTGAATGTGATAGATGTGACCAAGGAGGACTCCAAGATGAATGACATGCCGTGTTCCTTTGTTCTTGTGAGCCTATGCGTTTTCTTCGATGAACTTATGCACAGTTATTTTCTGACTTCCCCTCTACTCATAGAATTATCCTGGACGAATCAGGCACTTCCTATTATTCTCAAGCTAGCTCTGAGGAT